>CM076577.1:1152319995-1152411655 GCA_034641835.2 Pinus albicaulis | reverse complement strand
TTCCAAATTGGGAACGACTTTAGTCAGATTTGGTGCAAGAAGAGTTTAGACGAAATACCAGAGATGGATCTTCATCTAAGAATGAAGATGAAGAAGATTGTGCTTTGGCTGCCAAGGTGAAGAATGTTAAAGGAAAGAAAATTCATTCCAAATCTGAGTCCGGTAAAGATGGCAAGAAGCGCAACGTGTCCATAGTGAAGTGTTTTCACTGTCACGAGCATGGACATTATGCCACTAATTGTCCACAAAAGAAGAAGAACAAGAATGCTTCAACATCTGCAGCTGGTGAGGCTTTGGCCTCGCAATTTGAGCTTGACTTCTTGCTCATTGCATGCATGGTGTCAAGTGCAATGGGATCGGTGTGGTATTTGGATAGTGGTGCATCCTTCCACATGACGGGAGACAAAGAAATTTTCAGTAGCTTGGAAGAGAAGGACCTCCAAATGCATATTGAAATGGGTGATGACGGGTGGTACAGTGCTACTAGTATTGGTACCATTACCTTCCAGAGAAAGTCAAGTAAACCATTTCAATTAAAAGATGTAATGCATGTACCAGTCTTGAAGAAAAATTTACTCTCAGTTACAATGTTGGAGGATAAAGGCCATGATGTTGTTTTCGGTGAAGGAAAACCTTTCCTGTGACACAAGACAACAGGACAAGCCAAGAATATTGGGATTCGAGTTAAGAATATCTATAAACTTGATGTAGATGGCTGCACACCATTGATGGGTAAGGCGGAAAAAGTGGTGAGACAGGATGAGGGTGAGTTTTGGCACAGGAGATTGGGCTGTCTACACCACAGAGCCTTGAAGGTCTTGCAACAAATTTCTACAGGTCTTCCCAAGGGTACACTAGCATAGTCAGACACATTCAAGGGATGTACTGTGGGGAAGTATGCAAAGACCAATTTTCATGAGAAGGAGAGTCGAGCTTGGAAAATCCTTGAGAGATTTCACTCAGACATGCGTGGACCATTCTCTACTGCTTTAACAGAAAAGCATAAATATTGTGTGATATTTGTTGATGACTTTTCTCGAAAGTGTTTGATCTACTTCATGCAGAAGAAAGATCAGACGTTATCAAATTTTCTTGAGTTCAAAACACTGGGGGAGAAAGACACGGGGAAGCATGTGAAGGAGCTTAGGAGCGACAATGGTGGTGAGTACATCTCCAATGAATTCAAGAACTTCTACAGCAAAGAAGGAATTCAGAGAGAACTGATTGCGCCTCATAACCAACAACAGAATGGGGTCATAGAAAGAAAGAATAGAACAATTGTAGCTACGACAAGAGCGATGTTGCATGATCAGCGCCTACCATTGCATCTGTGGGAGGAGGCATGCAACACAACAGTATTTGTGCAAAAGCGTTGTACTCATCGGATACTTGGCACAAGTACACTATAAGAGGCTTTTACTGGTAAGAAACCTGATGTTTCACATTTTAAGATTTTCGGCTCATCTGTTTATTTGCATGTGACCAAAGATGCTAGGAAGAAGCTGGAACCAAAAACTGAGATTGGGATGTTTGTGGGTAACACTGAAACTCCCCAAAACTATCAAGTGTATTTTCCAAAGATCAGAATGATTGTTGTGTGACGGGATATAAAATTTGATGAGGAGAAAGGCATGCGATTTTCCCTTGAGAGGGAGTTGGATTTGCATGTAGAGGAGGAACTCTTGGTTCCAAAGGATGAGCCTCAAGATGTGGATCAGCCACATGTGGAGGTTCATGCAGTAGCAAAAAACACTCATGCAGATCCATCCACCATAAATGGTAAAAGGCGCACCACAGAAGCTGATAGATTGAGACTTGATGCAGTAGAGAATGTAGGAGCCCCTACTTCACTGCGTAGACAGAGATAGTCTCCAGACAGGTTTACTAGATACATGGCTCTTATGAGAAAGTGTATTGTGACAAAACCATCTTCCTTTCAGGAGGCAGTGCAATAACCAATTTGGGTTCCTGCTACGGTAGAGGAGTATGACTCCATCGTCAAGAACAGTGCATGGAAGATTGTCCCAAGACTAGTCGACAAATCAGTGGTTGGATCTAGATGGATATACAAGGTAAAGCAAGTTGTTGATGGGAGTGTGGAGAAGTACAAGGCTAGATTTTTGGCTCGGGGATTCTCACAGATTGAGGGGATCGACTATGATGAGACTTTTGCACCAGTCGCGAGGTACTCTTCCATTAGATCTATCCTTGCACTCTTAGCGTAAATGGGGTGGTAAATTCATCATGTGGATGTCGAAACTGCATTTCTCAATGGATTTATTGAGGAAGAAGTGTACATAAAGAAGCGAGAAGGTTTCGAGATATTTGATAGTGAGTCACATGTGTGTCAAGTCAAGAGAGCACTATATGGGCTGAAGCAAGCACCTCGTGCTTGGTACACTCAGATTGAAAGCTATTTCACCGGGTTGGGCTTCACCAAAAGTGAAGCGAATGCAAACCTGTACCACATTGTGGTTGATGGTAAGCTCTTGATTATCATACTTTATGTTGATGATCTAATTTTGATAGGTGATGAGCAACTAATAAAGTCATGCAAGGAGGATCTTGTAAAGGAGTTAGAAATGAAGGACATGGGACTCCTTCACTATTTCCTTGGTTTGGAAATATGGTAGCGGGATGGTGAAATTTTTGTTTCTCAAGGTAAGTATGCCAAAGAGATACTGGATAAGTTTCACATGCAGAGTTTTAAACCCATGGACACTCCTCTTCCAGGAAATTGGAGGAAATAGGATGCTAATTTTATAGAATTAGTGGATGCTACTATCTACAGGCAGCTAGTAGGTTCACTGATGTACTTGGTAAACACTAGACCAGACATTTGCTACGCAGTTAACCAGCTGAGTCAAGATATGGTTAAGACGACCAAGCTCTTTTGGAAGGTGGGGAAGCATGTCTTGAGAAATATCAGGGGCACTACAGAGTATGGATTATGGTACATACGGACAGAGGGAGTGAAGCTTCTAGGCTTCATGGATGCAAATTGGGCAGGCAGTCCATCAGACAGAAAGAGCACATCAAGAGGTATCTTCAGCATAGGATCGACGACAATAGTTTCTTGGTACAATAGGAAGCAGTGATCTGTGGCACTTAGTTTAGCGAAGGCAGAGTACATCGCAACAAGTGAAGCTGCATGTGAGGCCATCTGGATGAGAAAGATCCTGGTCGATTTGTTTGGTTCTCAGATGGATCTGACAGTGATAAATTGTGATAACCAGAGTTGCATTAAACTCTTGGTTAATCTTGTGTTTCATGATAGGTCCAAGCACATAGACATCCAGTACCACCATCTTAGAGATTGTGTTTAGGGGCGCATAATGTTACTTCAGTACATTCCCACGGAAGATCAGCATGCAGATATTCTGATGAAGGCGCTCACCAGGAGAAAATTTGAATACCATAGAGGCAGGATCAGGGTGGCAGATAATCCCTTTCTTGTTGAGAGGGAGTGTTTAAGTCCAACAAGAAATTACAGCACCTACACTAGTGTGGAACAAATAGGTCCAAGAAACACCTACACTAGCGTGGGACCAATAGGTCCAAGCAACACCTACACTAGTGTGGACCTATGGGTCTTAGAAACACCTACACTAGTGTGGGATAAATTTGGTGCAATTTCTTTTTTAATTTTCCCTTGATTAAAATGGAAAATAAAATGTAATCTTATCTCATAATCACTTGTAATAGTTAACTGAGTCTGATAAACTCATTTAACTCATGAATTTTGAGTTGAGGGTAGTTGGTGAGCCATGCAGATTAATTCTAGTTGTAACAGAGTTCGAAGTGCGGTTCGTGTATTAGTTTAATGCATGAGTAACCAATTAACTCAGTTAGGTGAGTTAATGTCAGTTGAGCTAGTTGTAGTTGTTTGTTGCACTAGTGAGAGATCAAGTGAATTAAATATTATTTAATTCACAATCAGTGATCTAACATGCAAATTATGATTTACTATTATTAGATGCAGGCATGTCAGTTTTGAAAATGCAACAAGATGATGGAGCTTAGTGAAATGAAGTCGCCTTCACTAAGTGGGCCCGCAGGCTATTTTTGGCGCAAAGTCTATTTTTAGACTATGTCTATTTTTAGACATGGATCATGGTCTATGAGTTGTAGGATGTTATTTATGGATGATTGGTCGAGTTGGTAACAATATATGGACCTTTATTTTTAGACATTGGGCGGTTTCTATTTTTAGACTGCCGGGCTAAAAATAGAACAGTCAAATATTATTAACCCTTAATAATATTTAGACTATAAACATTATCTTATCCTCTTGGAGCACTTCAGTTTGATGCTTGGATGTGGCACATGCAGCTGACAGAATGAAATACGCTTTTCCTAAGGGTTAGTTGAGCTATTGCATGGTTGACTTCAGTTAGAACTCATGTGGCAGAGTTTGGTGGAGTTGATGAGACAGTTGATGGAGTTGTGTTCGGTTTAACTTAGTTGAACTAGTTGTATTTAGTCTAACTAATAAATACACTAGTGATGAGTGGTGTGAATTAATTATTAATTAATTCACTAATTATTAACTCATAAATCAACTAAAGAATACATCAATTAACTGCAATGCATGGACAGTTTAGTGGAGACCAGTGTTAGAGGTGGGTGAAAGGGTGAGTTTGCTATTAGTTGTGACTATTGGCTGTGCATGAGATTTGCACACACGTTGATGGAGATTTCCAATGAGGATTGCGCAGTTGGAGCTAGTGGGATTCGAACTTGGATCTCATTCATTACTCACTTGGATTGCACAGTAGAGGCAGGCAAACTTGTGGAGGAGATTTGAACCTGTGACTAGTTCATCTTCATAACTAGTTTTGTGTGTAGCATTGAGATAGTGCTGAGAGCTGTGAGAGCTTTGTGCTATGTATTGTTACATGTTCTCTATCATTATAATATACAGATAGTTGGGGGTTTTCATCTATTGCTTTCCCCATTACATACTATGTTGATATGTGTGCTTGATTATGTTTTAATGAGCGCATGCGACTGCTTTCTATTTCCGCATATTGATGATCAATTGTAGAAGAGGTTATGTATTATGCATGAAGCTTAAATAATGTGTAATCAGGATAATCTCTGTGAATAATTCAGCAAATTATTCAATTTTCTACATGGTATCAGAGCGAGAGAATTGATCATCGGGATCTATTACAGTGATTACAATTATTTCGGTAGACAGAATCTGTAACGGGCCAGGTAGCCTATGGATCCATCCTTTCTCTGAAAGGTGATATATCCAGTAAATTCCCTTACAGTCGATCTCTGTGCTAGAAATAATTTGTTCTCACATATCCAGAAGCAGTTGAGTTTTGAGCTTGGAATTCGAATATGCAGCAGAATTTGGAATTCGAAATTTGCAGCAATTTTCTTGGTGCTAGAGTTGAAATGTCTTTCAACGGATTGCGACTGGAATATGCCCTTGAGGGCAGTTCGAATTATGTTGCATGGAAGGACAGAATGGAGGCGGTATTAGATGATAACGGGATGAAGGATTTCATAGATGCTGAGATCCCAAAGCCTACTGATGCTTCTCAAGTTGAAGCTTGGCAAAAGAAGATGGCGAAATGTCGAAGGATTCTGTTGGAGGGCGTGAAGGATCACATTGTATCCAGCCTGCAAGGAAAAGCTTCTCCATATTTGGATGGTGCTACTGAGAGATCTATTCCGTGAGCAAGAACGGACCAAGAGGGTTGGCACCAAAGGATAAACTCAAAACATTAAGGTGGAGAAAGGCGACAGTATCGCCAAATACCTCACGAAGTTCACTCAATGCAGAGATGAGCTGGGAAGTGTGGGGGTGACTGTCGAAGATGAGGACATGGTCGACCTGGCTCTCCTTGGTCTTCCGAAGGCTTGGCACTCATATCAAGATAGTGTCAATGGTCGGGAGAAGTTGCCGGGATGGGAGCGCCTTTGGGCGGATCTCATGCAGGAGGAGATAAGGAGGACTACCAGAGACGGATCTTCATCAAAGGTATCTGATGAAGAAAAATTCCTCTCAAGAATTTCTGGAGGTACATTCTAGGGGAGCACAAAGCTACTCGGCCCCAAAGCGAAAGGCAGAAGCAACACATGTCCAAGGTGAAGTGCTTTCACTGTCACCAACACGGACATTATGCCACAAATTGTCCGCAGAAGAAGAAAAATAAGCATGCTGCTGGATCTGCATCGGGAGAGGCATTAGCCTCCCAGTTCGAGCTGGGATTTTCGCTGATCGCATGCTTGGTATCAAGCGTGATGGGATCAATATGGTTCTTGGACAGTGGTGCGTCATTTCACATGACTGGAGATCAGGATTTGTTTTCAGATCTGGAGGAGAAAGATCTTGGAGTGCACATTGAGATGGGCGATGATGGTAGATACAGTGCAATCGGTATCGGTACCATTTCCTTTGAGAGGGAGTCTGGTAAACCCTTCGTATTGAAGGAAGTATTCCATGTTCCAGGATTAATGAAGAATTTGATCTCTGTGGAAATGTTGGAAGATAGGGGTTCGAGTCAAGAACCTTTATCAGTTGCAAGAAGATGGCTGCACAGCAATGGCATGCAAGGCGGAAGGAGTGGTGAGCCGGGATGATGGCGAGCTGTGGCACCGGAGATTGGGCCACCTTCACCATGGAGCTTTGAAGATACTGCAGCAGATTTCTACTGGGCTTCCTAATGGCACTTCTGCGAGTCGCATCAAAGGCAAGGGTACCTTGGGAAAATTTGTGAAAGCCACTTTCACGAGGAAGGATAGTCGTGCTACGACGATCCTAGAGAATCCACACAGATTGTGACCTTTCTCAAAGATTTCACAAGAAAGCACAAGTACTATGTGATCTTTGTTGATAATTTTTCTCGAAAGTGCTGGATCTTCTTCATGCAAAAGAAGAGCGATACATACTCAAAGTTCTGTGAGTTCAAGGTGCTAGTTGAGAAGGAATCGGGGAAGCATGTGAAGGCTCTTAGGAGCCACAATGGTGGTGAATTCATCTCTGCTGAATTCAAGGACTTTTGCAGCGCAGAAGGGATTCGGAGAGAGCTCATCGCACCCCATAACCCACAGCAGAACGGGGTTGCTGAGGGGAAGAATAGAACGATCGTGGGTGCTGCACGGGTGATGTTGCGTGACCAGGGCCTACCCCTTCACTTGTGGGCGGAGGCATGCAATATTGTAGTATATGTGCAGAACTGTTGTCCTCACAAGATACTTGGCATGAGTACACCGGAGGAGGCATTTTCTAGTAAGAGACCTGATATTTCCCATTTGAGGATTTTTGGTTCACCTGTCTACATGCATGTGACAAAGGACGCCAGAAAGAAGCTGGATCTGACCGCAGAGGTTGGGATATTTGTGGGGTACACTGATACGCCCCACAACTATCGTGTGTATTTTCCAGACAGTTGCAAGACTGTTGTGCGACGGGATATCAAATTTCAGGAGGAGAAAGCCATGCAGTTTTCGCTTGAGAGGGAGCCACACTTGCATGCAGATGAGGAGCTTTTAGTTCCTAAGGATGAGCTTCAGGATGTGGATCAGCCACATGAGGAAGTTCATGGAGTGGAAGAGACCACTCATGCAGCGCCAACCATCAGAGGGCGCAAGCGCACTACAGAAGCTAAGCGACTGGCTCGAGATGCAGAGAAGGTTGTAGGACCACCTATAGCGCAGACAGAGACAGTCACTGGACCGGTACACTGGATACATGGCTCTTATGAGCAAATGTGTCGTGACAGAGCCATCCTCTTTCGAGGAAGCTGTGGAGGATCCCGCATGGGTAGATGCCATGGTGGAAGAGTATGATTCTCGAAATAGCAGCATGAGATTGTCCTGCTAATTTGAGGGGAAATCATGGGTGGGTGTGGGGTTCGCGATGGATCTAAGCAAAGTGAAGCAAAGGCCGATTTATGTGGAGAAGTTATTGCTGCAAGATTTGCTGTCTGTATGGCAGCATACAAATCGAGGGATCAGATGGTGAGGAGACCTTGCACCCTCAGCCGCAGGTACTCTTCCATGACTACATCCTAGCTCTCTGCAAATAAGAAAATAAGAGATAGGGGTACAACCATTAGATGGATGTGAACTGACTACGTTCCTCAATGGAGTCATTGAGGAGGAGGTGTACATTGAGCAGCCTGAAGGATTCGAAATCTTTAGCACCGAGTCACATGTGTGCAGGCTCAAAAGAGCGCTATATGGGCTTAAACAAGCACCTTGTGCTTGGTACACACAGATAGACAATTATTTCAATGGACTTGGTTTCGCCAAGAGTGGGGCGGATCCGAACCTATACCAGATTGTGGTGGAGGGTAAGGTCGATCATTGTACCGTATGGGATGATCTCGATTTGACTGTGATGATTGCTGACTTTCTAGGCAAGGAGGATCTTAAGAGAGCTGAGAGTGACGACTCAGTCTCCTGGTTATTTCGATTGGAAACTGGGAGCAGTAAGCAGGGATCAGTTTTTTTCTGTGGTGTTATGCTCCGGAGATACTGGAGAAGTTCAACATGCATGGCTGAAAGCCTGTTGATACTCCTCTTCCTGGAGGTTGGAGGAAGGAGGATGCTACTTCAGCGGAGGTAGTGGATGCCACTGTTTATCGACAGTTGGTGGGGTCGCTTATGTATCTGGTGAGTACATGACCTGATATATGCTATGTTGTTAACCAGCTTTCGCAAGCTATGGTTAAGCCTACCAAGCTCTTCTGGAAGGCAGGCAAGCATGTATTGCGTTATCTTAGAGGCACATCGGGATATGGCTTGTGGTACAGACAGGACGATGGGGTGAAGCTATGTGGCTTCACGGATGCAGATTAGGCAGGGAGCCCAACGGACCGAAAGAGCACATCCGGAGGGATCTTCAGTATCGGGTCGACAGTAATTTCTTGGTACAGCAGGGAGCAGAGATCCGTGGCACTCAGGTCCGCGGAGGCCGAGTACATGGCAGCAAGCTTGGCTGCATGCGAGGCTATTTGGATGAGGAAGATTCTGGTCGGGTTGTTCGGGTCGCATTTGGAGCCTACTGTGATTTATTGTGATAACCAGAGTTGCATTAAACTCTTGGCTAATCCAGTATTTCATGATAGATCCAAACACATCGACATCAGGTACCATCATATCAGAGATTGTGTGCAGCGGAGAATCATGTTACTTTCATACATTCCCACGGAGGGTCAGGATGCTGATATCTTGACGAAGGCGCTCACCAGGAGAAAATTCGAATACCAAAGAGGCAGGATAGGGGTTGCAGATAATCCATATCTTGTTGAGAGGGAGTGTTGAAAATGCAACAAGATGATGGAGCTTAGTGAAAAGAAGTCGCCTTCACTAAGTGGGCCCACAGGCTATTTTTGGTGCAAAGTCTATTTTTAGACTATGTCTATTTTAGACATATGGATCATGGTCTATGAGTTGCAGGATGCTATTTATGGATGATTGGTCGAGTTGGTAAAAATAGATGGACCTCTATTTTTAGACATTGGGCGGTTTCTATTTTTAGACTGCCGGGCTAAAAATAGAACAGTCAAATATTATTAACCCTAAATAATATTTAGACTATAAACATTATCTTATCCTCTTGGAGCACTTCAGTTTGATGCTTGGATGTGGCACATGCAGCTGACAGAAGGAAATATGCTTTTCCTAAGGGTTAGTTGAGTTATTGCATGGTTGACTTCAGTTAGAACTCATGTGGCAGAGTTTGGTGGAGTTGATGAGACAGTTGGTGGAGTTGTGTTCGGTTTAACTTAGTTGAACTAGTTGTATTTAGTCTAACTGAAAAATACACTAGTGATGAGTGGTGTGAATTAATTATTAATTAATTCACTAATTATTAAATCATAAATCAACTAAATAACACATCAGTTAACTGCAATGCATGGACAGTTCAGTGGAGACCAGTGTTAGAGGTGGGTGAAAGGGTGAGTCTACTATCAGTTGTGACTATTGGCTGTGCATGAGATTTGCACACACATTGATGGAGATTGCCAATGAGGATTACGCAGTTGGAGCTAGTGGGATTCGAACTTGGATCTCATTCATTACTCACTTGGATTGCGCAGTAGAGGGAAGCAGACTTGTGGAGGAGATTTGAACCTGTGACTAGTTCATCTTCATAACTAGTTTTGTGTGTAGCATTGAGATAGTGCTGAGAGCTGTGAGAGCTTTGTGCTATATATTGTTACATGTTCTCTATCATTATAATATACAGATAGTTGGGGGTTTTCATCTATTGCTTTCCCCATTACATACTGTGTTGATATGTGTGCTTGATTATGTTTTAATGAGTGCATGCGACTGCTTTCTATTTCCGCATATTGATGATCAATTGTAGAAGAGGTTATGTATTATGCATGAAGCTTAAATAGTGTGTAATCAGGATAATCTCTGTGAATAATTCAGCAAATTATTCAATTTTCTACATGGTATCAGAGCGAGAGAATTGATCAACCGGATCTATTACAGTGATTACAATTATTTCGGTAGACAGAATCTGTAACGGGCTAGGTAGCCTCTGGATCCATCCTTTCTCTGAAAGGTGATATATCCAGTAAATTCCCTTACAGTCGATCTCTGTGCTAGAAATAATTTGTTCTCACATATCCAGAAGCAGCTGAGTTTTGAGCTTGGAATTCGAATATGCAGCAGAATTTGGAATTCGAAATTTGCAGCAGTTTTCTTGGTGCTAGAGTTGAAATGTCTTTCAACGGATTACGACTGGAATATGCCCTTGAGGGCAGTTCGAATTATGTTGCATGGAAGGACAAAATGGAGGCGGTATTAGATGATAACGGGCTGAAGGATTTCATAGATGTTGAGATCCCAAAGCCTACTGATGCTGCTCAAGTTGAAGCTTGGCAAAAGAAGATGGCGAAATGTCGAAGGATTCTGTTGGAGGGCGTGAAGGATCACATTGTATCCAGCCTGCAAGGAAAAGCTTCTCCATATTTGATGTGGAAAGCATTGATAGATCTATTCCAGAGCAAGAACGACCAGAGGAAGTTGGCACTAAAGGATAAACTCAGAAACATTAAGGTGGAGAAAGGCGACAGTATCGCCAAGTACCTCACGAAGTTCACTCAATGCAGAGATGAGCTGGGAAGTGTGGGGGTGACTGTCGATGATGAGGACTTGGTGGACCTGGCTCTCCTTGGTCTTCCAAAGAGTTGGCATTCCTATCAGGACTCTGTCAATGGTCGGGAGAAGTTGCCGGGATGGGAGCGACTTTGGTCGGATCTCATGCAAGAGGAGATAAGGCGGACTACCAGGGACGGATCTTCATCAAAGGCATATGATGAAGAAAATTGCGCTTTGGATACAAAGCAAAGAAGGGGAAGAGAAATAAAGCTTCTCAGTCTGGTGCGAAAGGCAAGAAGCAATACATGTCCAAGGTGAAGTGCTTTCACTGTCACCAACACGGACATTATGCCACAAATTGTCCGCAGAAGAAGAAAAATAAGCATGCTGCTGGATCTGCATCGGGAGAGGCATTAGCCTCCCAGTTCGAGCTGGGATTTTCGCTGATCGCATGCTTGGTCTCAAGTGTGATGGGATCAGTATGGTTCTTGGACAGTGGTGCGTCATTTCACATGACTGGAGATCAGGATTTGTTTTCAGATCTGGAGGAGAAAGATCTTGGAGTGCACATTGTGATGGGCGATGATGGTAGATACAGTGCGATCGGTATCGGTACCATTTCCTTTGAGAGGGAGTCTGGTAAACCCTTCGTATTGAAGGAAGTATTGCATGTTCCAGGATTAATGAAGAATCTGATCTCTATGGAAATGTTGGAAGACAAGGGGTATGATGTGGTCTTCAGCGAGGGAAAGGCTTTCCTGCGCAGTAAGACAACTGGAGAGACCCGGAAGATAAGGGTTCGAGTCAAGAACCTTTATTAGTTGCAAGAAGATGGCTGCGCAGCAATGGCATGCAAGGCGGAAGGAGTGGTGAGCCGGGATGATGGCGAGCTGTGGCACCGGAGATTGGGCCACCTTCACCATGGAGCTTTGAAGATACTGCAACAAATTTCTACTGGGCTTCCTAATGGCACTCTTGCGTAGTCAGATCAGTGCAAGGGGTGTACCTTGGGAAAATTTGTGAAAGTCACCTTTCACGAGAAGGATAGTCGCGCCACGACGATCCTTGAGAGAATCCACACAGACGTGTGTGGACCTTTCTCAGTAGCTTCGACAGCAAAGCACAAGTACTATGTGATCTTTGTTGATGATTTTTCTCGGAAGTGCTGGATCTTCTTCATGCAGAAGAAGAGCGAGACATACTCAAAGTTCTGTGAGTTCAAGGCACTGGTTGAGAAAGAATCGGGGAAGCAGGTGAAGGCTCTTAGGAGCTACAATGGTGGTGAATTCATCTCTCAGCCGGAATTCAAGGACTTTGCAAACACAGATGGATTCAGAGAGAGCTCCATCGCACTTACAACTCCACAAAGAATGTCGTTGCCGAGGGAAGCGATGTAACGATCGTGGTGCCGTATGGCGATGTTACGACTGTGGCCTACCCTCTACCAGGCGGAGGCATGCACATTACAAAGATATGTGCAGAACCGTTGTCCTCACAGGATACTTGGCATGAGTACACCCGAGGAGGCGTTTTCTAGTAAGAGGCCCGATATTTCCCATTTGAGGATTTTTGGTTAACCTGTTTACATTCATGTGACGAAGGATGCCAGGAAGAAGCTGGAGCCGACCGCATAGGTTGGGATATTTGTGGGGTACACTGATACGCCCCACAACTATCGTGTGTATTTTCCAGACAGTCGCAAGACTGTTGTGCGACGGGATATCAAATTTCAGGAGGAGAAAGCCATGCAGTGTTCGCTTGAGAGGGAGCCACACTTGCATGCAGATGAGGAGCTTTTAGTTCCTAAGGATGAGCTTCAGGATGTGGATCAGCCACATGAGGAAGTTCATGGAGTGGAAGAGACCACTCATGCAGCGCCAACCATCAGAGGGTGCAAGCGCACTACAGAAGCTGAGCGACTGGCTCAAGATGCAGAGAAGGTTGTAGGAGCACCTACAGCATAGGATAGACAGAGACAGTCACCAGAACGGTACACTGGATACATGGCTCTTGTGAGAAAATGTGTCGTGACAGAGCCATCCTCTTCGAGGAAGCTGTGGAGGACCCTGCATGGGTAGATGTCATGGTGGAAGAGTATGATTCGATCGTTTTAAATGTTAAGGAGATTGTCCGCGACCGGAGGGGAATCAGTGGTGGGTTCGCTGGCGGATCTACAAAGTGAAGCAGTGGCCGACGGAGGTGGGAGAAGCATAAGGCAAGATTTGTTGCCCGTGGCTTCACAAATCGAGGGGATCGATTATGAGGAGACCTTTGCACTACAAACCTATTTCTTCCATACCATCGATCCCAGCTCTCTCGCCAGAGATGGGGTGGGGCACATCCATCGCGGATGTGAAGACAGCTGCTCCTCAATGGAGTCATTGAGGAGGAGGTGTACATAGAGCAGCCCGGTTGCTCGAGATCTCGCCATGAGTCGCATGTGCGCACTCAAGAGAGCACCGTGCTAAAACAAGCACTTCGTGCTTGCTACACACGAATAGACAGTTATTTCACGGGACTTGGATTCTCCAAGAGTGAGGCAGATCCTAACCTATACCAGATTGTGGTGGAGGGTAAGTTGCTGATCATTGTACTTTATGTAGATGATTTGATTTTGACAGGTGATGAGCTGTTGATACTCTCATGCAAGGAGGATCTTGCAAAAGAGTTTGAGATGAAGGACTTGGGCCTCCTTCATTATTTCCCGGGATTGGAACCGGGTAGCATGCAGTTGGTGGACCTGCTTTGTTTTCGTGCAGTTATGCTCCTGAGATACCGGGAGAGGTTCAACATGCATGGCCGCAAGCCTGTTGACACTCCTCTTCCTGGTGGTTGGAGGAAGGAGGATGCTACTTCAGCGGAGGTAGTGGATGCCACTGTCTATCGACAGTTGGTGGGGTCGCTTATGTATCTGGTCAATACACGACCCGATATATGCTATGCTGTTAACCAGCTTTCGCAAGCTATGGTTAAGCCTACCAAGCTCTTCTAGAAGGTAGGCAAGCATGTATTGCGTTATCTTAGAGGCACATCGGGATATGGTTTGTGGTACAAACAGGAGGATGGGGTGAAGCTATGTGGCTTCACGGATGCAGATTGGGCAGGGAGCCCAACAGACCGAAAGAGCACATCTGGAGGGATCTTCAGTATCGAGTCAACAGTAGTTTCCTGGTATAGCAGGAAGCAGAGATCCGTGGCACTCAATTCCACGGAGGCCGAGTATATGGCAGCAAGCTTGGCTGCATGCGAGGCTATTTGGATGAGGAAGATTTTGGTCGGGTTGTTCGGGTCGCATTTGGAGCCTACTGTGATTTATTGTGATAACCAGAGTTGCATTAAACTCTCGGCTAATCTAGTATTTCATGATAGATCCAAACACATCGACATCAGGTACCATCATATCAGAGATTGTGTGTAGCGGAGAATCATGTTACTTTCATACATTCCCACGGAGGATCAGGATGCTGATATCTCGACGAAGGCGCTCACCAGGAGAAAATTCGAATACCACAAAGGCAGGATAGGGGTTGTAGATAATCCATATCTTGTTGAGAGGGAGTGTTTAAAATGCAATAAGATGATGAGCTTAAGAACAAAGTCGCCTTCACTGGATGTGATCCACAGGGCTATTTCGGCGCAAAGTATAGTTTAGACTATGTCTATTTTATTAATGGTGATCATATTCTATGAGTTATGATGTTATTTATGATGATTTATCGTAGTTGAAAACAGATGGACCTCTATTTTTAGACATTAAGGCTTTTACTTTACACCTGCTAAAATAGAAATAAATTAAATATTATTAACCCCTATTAATATTTAAACTATAAACATTATCTATCCTCTTGGAGCGTTCCGCCTTTGATGCTTGGATGGGCACACAATGCATGCTGCATAAAGTACGCTTTTCCAAGGGTTAGTTGAGTCATTGCATGGTTGACTTCCCGGCTTAGAACTCAAGTGGCACAGTAGGCTCGTGAGTTGATGAGTACGCTCAGGACAGTTCTCCGTTTAACTTATTGAACTGAGTTATCAGTCCATCCACAACACACTAGTGATGAGTGGTGTGAATTAATTATTAATTAATTCACTAATTATTAACTCATAAATCAACTAATGAACAAGACTGCTAAACCAGAATGCATGTGGACAGCTTGAAGGGAGACCGTTAAGTTAGAGGCAGGCAGTATTTCATTGATTTCATTGTATTTATTGGCTGTGCATGAGATTTGCACACACATTGATGGAGATTGCCAATGAGGATTGCGCAGTTGGAGCTAGTGGGATTTGAACTTGGATCTCATTCATTACTCACTTGGATTGCGTAGTGGAGGCAGGCAGACTTGTGGAGGAGATTTGAACTTGTGACTAGTTTATCTTCATAACTAGTTTTGTGTGTAGCATTGAGATAGTGCTGAGAGCTGTGAGAGCTTTGTGCTATGTATTGTTACTTGTTCTCTATCATTATAATATACAGATAGTTGGGGGTTTTCAGCTATTGCTTTCCCCATTACATACTGTGTTGATATGTGTGCTTGATTATGTTTTAATGAGCGCATGCGACTGCTTTCTATTTCCGCATATTGATGATCAATTGTAGAAGAGGTTATGTATTATGCATGAAGCTTAAATAGTGTGTAATTAGGATAATCTCTGTGAATAATTCAACAAATTATTCAATTTTCTACAGTCAGTTCCAGTGGAGACCCAGTTGAGACAAAGGTGAAAGGGATGTTAACTATCAGTTGTAGGATTATTTGGTTGCACCCATGCAAACAAACACACATTGGATTTCCCATGATCCTTGCGCAATTTAGGAAGGCCGAAATTCCTAAAGAATAGGGATTGCATTCATCATGAATTGCGCAAGAAAGGCAGGCTTTTTAGAGGTTGAGAATTGTCTAAGTGTTGGTCAGTTTTGTCTAGGACAGTGTGAGACAATTAGCTGAGTGCATGAGACTCTTGTGAGAAGAGTGCATTGTAATTGTTTCATATTTCCATGCTGAATATACAATAAAAGATAGTGGGGTTTCAAGCAACAAGCTTTCCCTAGGAAATTATCTGTGTTGTGGTTTGATTGATTCTATCTTTGCTTTGTGTGATTGGCGATTGTGTTTAATTTCCGCAATTGATTTGTAGAAGCGATTCAGTATCTAGCTTTAGTACATTGTTAGATCGGATTGAATCCATGATATACATATTGTTTATATAATTTCTACACTACTCCCTCGTCTTTATTTCTTCTGCCATGGTAGGTCATCGGGGTTTGCGTGGATGATATTGCAAAGGTTCAACCAGATCGTGGCTTAAATCCTTATACCTTGACCTTGTTGGGGACATGCAAAGAAAAAACGAGAAAGAGTAGACTGCTCTAATACCACTTATTCGAACTTATGCAAGAATGAAATAGAATACATATATAAACTTAAACACATAAATGAAACAGAAATAAAACTTCATTTCATTAATATCAAAGAACTGAAATATGCTTACATAAATAATGGAAATAAACTAGATTGGGCGATGGTAGCGTATCTCCGAGAAGATATGTGGCTGCTACATGCCTCTAAACTGTGTTACAATGAGGCTCGGTGGCCATTTTATTATTAAGAAACAACGAGAAACCCAAAGCATCCAAAAATCTAACCTTAGGTGATGAAGCACCAAAATCTTGTGGACCCCGTTGGGCTAAGTTGGAACGTCAACTTCCCAGGGCCGCACGTTAGGTCCCTATATTACTTCTATAATCCCTTTTTGTTGTTAGTGTAGCCCCCTTATTGTTATTGTTGTACTCTTGTAACCCCCATATTGTTATTATTGTGCCCTTACATTATTATTATTAGGTCGGCTAGGATTATATTGTGACCCTATGGACTCCTATATATAGAAGGAGGTTTTTTCATTTGTATCATCGAAGAATTGTTCATTTATGTAATGTAAAGGAGGTTTCTCCCTTGAAGTGGCTTATTTCTAAGGCATTGATATCTCTTTCCTTCTATTTTTGGCGCTAGTTTCATAACATTTGGTATCAAAGCTTTGGATTCTAGGGTTTCACTGCTTCAAATAGGTCATCGTGGAATTTTCGCTATAACGTTTTTTCTACAAAGTTTCTGAAGCTGAAAGATTTACCATGCAAAGCCGAAATCCTGAGGAACTCTGTGTAAAAATTTCAGATCTTGGTTCACAACATTTTTGGATATATGATATGTGGAAGTTAGGGTTTTTTCAGGCTCCTGAATTTCATCTAAAAGAGGTGACCTTGGGGAAATTGTCATAACTCTCCTCTGAGCATCAAATTGGAATTATGTAAGAAGTGGTCCGAGGCCTCTATTTTCTTCATTTTCATCCTGACATGCAACCTCTGACCTTTCACCTTCCTTTTCTCCTATTTTCCATTATTTCCATAAATAAATGTGTAAAAATTACTTTTTGCCTCTTTAATGCCTTAGCCATTTCCTTTGCTAGTTTCGTTTGGCCATAATAACCGAAATGAATACCCCCTAGGATGTTTTTGTGCAACATTCAACTTAGAATAAGTGCCTCGTCAACCGTGGTCTTATATATTTTTACATGGATTTTTAACTAGGGTTGTTACAAAACCCTCCCCATTAGGGGACACTGTCTTCGGTGTTCAACCACACATACCTGAGAAAAATCATTGAAAATCAAACATACTACCATGGATTTTTATAACTTAGCTCGTTGCAATATTTACAATGAATAACCAGCTGAAAAGCAAAAACCACCATGACAATCATATTGCGTACTAGAGCTTTATAACACAACTCATTATGATATTTACAATAACAACCACATATATACACATGCACATTTTCCCAACCAGAAAGTAAAAGGATACGATGTCTGCATCTGCAATAAGGGAATCCAGAGTCTCACACCTCTACTCTCATAGTAATACCAGGATTCACCTCCTTCCTAGGAAGTCTATAATCGACTGCCAAGTCAAATCTGCATCCAGTGTCAAACATTATAATCCTGCGCCACTATACCCTCATTGAACAATTACCTAGGGTCCATCCCTAACCCATTTATTTATGTAATAAGCACATAAGGGCCTAGTCCGAGTCATAGTTAGTTGATTGAGTCAATTAAGCCCGTAAGCGGTTATCTTCATTAATAATAATTGTAGTGGTCGACCAACATTCTAGAAAAGGGACCACAATTAGCTATAAATGGGCCTTAGATAATAAATAAGGTGGTTAACCTGTAATTATGTCAAGGACCACTAGTAGTTATGGTTTTGGATTTCATTAAGCTATAAATAGAATTATATTGAAGGAATAAGTATTGTGTTGTATTGTAATTAAGCTCTGCTATGTTGGAGGTTGCCCCCTCGAAGGTGCAAGTGAACATTGTATCGTGTTTTTGCATAATGAAATATCTCAGTCGCTTGTCTATTTTCTGGTGATATCTATCTGTCTCGACTATTTTGTTTTGTTGTGGTTTCAAGCTTATGTGGTTATCGTTATTTGAAGGAATCTCTGGATTATCCACAGTGTTATAAAACAATAGTCAACGTTTCAAATCCCAACGGGGATCCATCTTCAGTAGAAGATGATGAATGAAGATGGATCAAAAGCAAAAACCATCATGACAACCATACTGCATACTGGGGCTATTTATGAGCTGGTTTAAAATCCCAACGGGGCTATTTTGTTTCACATTTCTTATGTTTTGCCTCGTCTAACAGGTCAAGTGCATAACAAGTGGTATCAGAGCTCTTTCCAGGGCTATCGAGAACTCCAGTTTTCGCAGATTTGTTTTATGCTAGAGACATGTTTCAGGGTCTTTAAACCACAGGATCTGTCGTTGAGTGCATAAACCTACGAATTTGGGGAAGAATGAACATAGGAACTACAGGAGGTGGTCACATTTTCTGGACTCCCTTGTAACCCCTGTGGGTGCCCCTTCGAGTAGTAGCACATTAGACAAAGCCGCGCATAGACTACACTTCCACGTACCCTCAAGTATATAGGAAGCCCCTCTAGGAAACCCTAAAACCCAACCATAGTTTAGGAATCGATCGTCTTGCTGCTACAGTACACTGAGAACAACACTCGGGGAGATTAGTCGCATGTACAAGAAGGTAGTCAGGTAGTACGACTAATGCTACGGTCGATCCTCCTTAGTTGGTGCCCTGAAATATTGGGCCAAGTATTATTGTTGGACCCCTGCGTATATTGTAATCTATAGCATCTGACACTCCTTGTGACCATATTTTCTGCATATATCTAAACCTCACTCTTGTTCACTATCCTGTTTAGAACTACTAGTTTTGATCCACCAATGTCATCCATCTAGCTTTCGAGGTATTTGCAACACAAATTCGACTCAGAGTACAGTAAGGGTTTTGGCTGCCATAGCCCAGATTTGATTCTTGTGAAACATATGACGGTACCCAGACATCTAGGTACATCTAATCCAGTCTAGGCCTGGTTTTCGCAAGACATTTGAAAATATCAAGATTTCAGGTATTTTGCCATTACATTATTGATCAGCGGGACGCTTGCTAGAGACCTAACCCATTAGACTCAGGACAACGAGCTGATCACAGTGGTACCATTCACTTATCAACCCACATTTTTTCAGGCGGTCCGAAATCTAGGCTAGTGCATGTACGAAAAAGTAATGGCTGCAGAGAAGGTGAACGAAAGAATCAACAGCCTCGAGACCACAATTTCTACACTTTATGGACAAATCCAGGAAGCTCTGTCTCTATTGGCATCATGTATCAATGAAGACACGTGGGGAAGCATACGAAGAAGGTGAATCCAACCATCACCTTCATAAAGGGTCCCACTTTTCAGGTCAACGGGTGTCCAAGCTATACATGTACAAATTTGATAGCTCGAACCTGACAGTATGGTTGGCTCAAATGGCACAATACTTATTCCTTAATAATATCCATGAAGATGAAACTAAAATAAGAGTGGGAGCACTTTACTTGGACCAAGAAAGATGGCGATTGATCAGGAGATAATGTGTTATGCTCAAAACTGAAAGTTCTCGAAACAAGTTTGAACCTAAGCGACCATAAAGGTCTCGTCGTTGTGATTCATACACCATGAACAGTTCGAAAAACCGAGGTCGTATGAGGAAGATATCGTGTTCTGTCTGTTTTCCCAAACAACAAAAATTTTCTGACTGGATGCCTAGTCAACATGCAGGTACAATCAACAGGTATATTCTGGGGAATATTTTATTTTTCTCCAACCAACCAGAATGCGCCACATGGCATATTATGGGTTGTTGATTTAGTGGTACAAAGATGAATTTTTAATCGTTGATGTTTTTTATGTTGGATCATTGGATGAGGGACATGTGGCAATCCCAGAGGCCACCATGTGTCCTTTGGAGGGTGTATTAAATTTTTTTGAAGGCCACAAGGGTCGAACCGGAGACCTCAGGCTTGGGCGCGAATGGCTTGACCATTCTGCCTACATGAGTTTCTTAACCACTATAGGCCTCTGCATTTATTTATGGTGTTAGTGTTTATGCGTTGGGGGAGGGGACTGTCAACGGTTCCAACTTGTTGGTGGCCCCATGGATACTAATCACATGCTACAATACAACACTGTGACAGTTTGACAACCGCTACATTAAACTTAACGTTGCAATTGTGTTCACATGGTAGTTGCTCTGGAGGATAGGTATTACTCCGACAGTCCAAACAAACCACGGCATTAAAACTACAAATGCCATCACAAGCGCAGTTAAGTCATAAGTTAATGCGACGGTTATGTTAGATGTAACCTCCAGCGAAAAACGGGCTATCACATGCGCAGTTGGTGGCAATGAATTTAAACAGTTATGGAACCAACAACTCTGGGTTCCGCTCACCTCATATGCGGAGTTAACTGTTAGCCCGTGGAGATAATGGTGGGGGATCGGTATGTGACCACCCCGCCCTAACTATTTATATTTAATTTAAACATTTTATGTGGTAGGAACAGTAGTGCGCCCCTAATTTTTAGGCCTTTCATCAATTTAACTCCAGTTATGTGCCTGTCTCCACTTTTAGTGGAGCTTTTCTAGTTGTCATTGGGAAAAATGCATTGTGAGGTCAATTTTCAACCAATTTTGGTGAAAAAAGAGTCAACCTAGAATAAGTTGAGAATCCTGGAGCCATTGGTGCAAAGAAAACAACCATTAGAGGCTTGTAAACACATGTAATTTACAATTTTGAGCATAATGACAAAGAGGGACATGCCATTGGGAGTTGGACCGGCAGCTGTAGCCCGAGAGGGGTGAACTGCTTCATCATGCCTACTATGTAAAACTTATGTGTGATTTTTTTTCTCTATTATACACTATTGTTAAGTGTTTTTAAGGCTTATTTTCATGCTTAAAGTTCACAAATTCATATATATTTCATGGTTAAAACTCTCATTCCTTAAGCAAACATATGGAGACAAATTGTACATGTTTACATTACTGAAAGGATACTTAGCACAATAGAACTAATACACTCCTTCCAGATCAAGTTGGTATCAGAGCTAGAGTTTATTCTTTGGTGTTTTTATGTGCAAAGATTTGTTAATTGTTTGCAAGGGTTTTCATGCTTACTAGGCTCAAGCTTAAGGGAGGAGAAGGCAAATTGGTGGAAGCAAGAGTTTCTCAAAGTGAGCCACAACAAAGGAGGGCAATATTTCCACATTATCCACCACCTAGTTCACCTCCAAAAGAAGTAGAAGAAGCAATAAGCATGCCTCTAGGAGAAGAAGAAACCCATGAAGAGGTGGATCCCAAAGAAGAAGAAAGAGTGTTCAGGAAAGCATTCCTTGACATGATTAAAATGGTGAGAGTCCTTTATCAAGAAAGGAATGAAAGACTAGAAGGATAAGGATCAAAACTTCACAAGGAAGGTCAGGGATCATCAAGAGGTCACAATGATGAATATATATCAAAGAAGAGCAATGAAGGAAATGGAGGCAGAGTCACCATCCTCACTCTCATGATCATCGTCCTCTACTTCATCTTTAGTACACCAGTCACACAAGTCAAAGAACACTGGTAAAATTCATTTTCTAAAACTTGACGTTAAGTTTGAATTGCCAATGTTTAATGGTGAAGTTAATGCAGAAAAGATTTATAATTGGATTAGGCAATTGGAGGTTTGTTTGAGAATTCAGAACCTTCATGATGATGATATGAAAATCCAACTAGCTTCATTGAGGATGGAAGGTGAAACTCTTGTTTGGTGGAATCCAAGACAAAGGAGGAGATAAAAAACATGGTAAGATTATTCTATCATGGATTGATTTCATTACTGCAATAAAACAACAATTTTTTCCATTAGCTCACATGCAGAAAGCCATAATGAACTGGAAAAATATTAGACAATTGAAAGGAAAAAATGTACAAGACTACACCCAAGAATTTAGGAGAAGAGCTCTCTTGTTAGGGGTAGATTTGCAGAGTCAAGATACTTTTCTCAAGTACATAGGGGGCTTACATAGCTAACTTAGACATACTATCCTCATGTTTAATCCTACAAGTCTAGATGAGGTGTGTGTTCAAGCTACACATATAGAAGCAAGAGGGAAAAATGCTTTTGAAGAGGGTAGAAACAAACCTTTTTAGGGAAAAAACAAAGAGAAGAGCTCAAAAGGAAAAGGAAAAAAGAATGCATTTGTAAAGAAAGAGGGAGAGAAAGTGGTTTGTAAACATTGTTCAAGAGAAGGCCATGAAGAGAAAATTTGTTGGAAATTACATCCTGAAAAGAGGTTTAACAATAACAAAGGGAAGCAGAAAATTTCAGCTACAACTCAACATGATTTAGGAGAGGATTTAGGTGATGAAACTAAAATTATAGCCATGGGATTGAAGATCATGAAGGGGAAAAAAATATAAACAAAACCCAGCACTAGTACTTCAAACTGTCACATAGAAACTCCAAATGAAGAAGAGAGAATTTAACTTGTTCATGTGAGGGTCATATCCAAACACATCAAGATTGATACATTGTTTGACAGTGGGTCACAAGCGACCTTAATTTCTGAAGACTTGGTCAAGAAACTTAGTCTTGAGACCATTCCACATCCAAAACCATATCCACTTGGGTGGATTTGTAAGGATGCAAATTTACAGGTTTCAAAGAAGTGCATATTGCACTTTGCAATAACTGCACATTTTGTTGACACAGTGGAATTAGATGTGGTTCCTCTTGATATTACAGGTGTTGTATTGGGAAATCCTTACTTGTATGACAGGAAATCTATCTTCCATATCCATGATAACAAATACCATTTATTCAAAGATGCGAGGAGTACATTGTTAGAGCACATCGCAAGAAGACAAATATTGCAATGGTAAATGTTGGACAGGTAAAAAGGATGGTGAATTCAAGTAAGAATTTTGTTCTTCTAATGATTAAGCCTAAAGATGATGTTAATCATGAGTCATTTGAAGATTGTGATCCTAAGTTGAAATCAGATTTATATGATGTAGTTGATGCACATCATGAGATGTTTTAGGAGCCAAAAGGATTGCCTTCTAAAAGGGAGATTCAACATGAGATTCAGTTTCAACAAGATTGTCCTCTTCCAAACATCAGCATGTATCTCATGTCGATAATGGAGAATCTTGAAATAAAGAGGCAAATCAAATACTTTTTGGACAAGGGACACATAAGGCCAAGCACTTTTCCATGCGGTTCACCTATAGTTCTGATTTCGAAGAAAGATGGGACTTGGCGCATTGGTGTTGACTTCAGAGCTTTGAACAAGATAACGGTAAAGAATCGATACCCATTCCCTAGGATAGATGATTTGTTAGATTAGCCGAAAGAAGAAAAGTTTTTCACTAAATTAGATTTACGAAGTGGATATCATCAAGTAAGGATTGCAGAAAGTGACATATGGAAGACTGCATTCAAAACCAAACAAGGACCCTTTGAGTGGTTGGTTATGCCGTTTGGTTTGTGTAATGCACCAACGACTTTCATGCGTGTTATGGATAATGTTTTGCGTCCATTTCTTTATGAATTTTTGACTGTGTATTTAGATGATATACTCATTTTCAGCAAAACAAGAGGAGAACATGTCTTGCATGTAAAGAGGGTACTTGATGTTTTGAAGAAAGAGCAATTATTTCTTAAGATGTCTAAGTGCGAATTTGGAAAGACTTCTCTGGTTTATTTGGGACACATTGTAGGAGGAGGTGCGTTGAGAATTGATCCTTCTAAAGTGGAAGCCATTGTGAATTGGCCCACTCCCAAATCAGTGACTGAGGTAAGAAGTTTCTTAGGCGCAGCTCAGTATTGGAGAAATTTTATTGCTAACTTTTATGCCATAGCAACTCCTATGCATGCAGTGACAAGTGTGAAGAAAGGCTTCCAATGGGGAGGCAAACAGCAGCAAGCTTTTGAACCTTTAAAATACAAGATCAGTTCAGCTCCGGTCCTTGCATTACCGGATTTAAGACATCCATTAAAGATACAAACCGATGCTAGTGATTATGCCATGGGTGCAGTACTTTTGCAGCATGGTAAGCCTATAAATTTTCATTCTGAAACATTCAATGGTGTTGTAATTGATTATCAAACATATGAGAAAGAGCTATATGCATTGGTACAAAGCGTCAAGAAGTGGAAACACTACTTGATGGGTAAAGAGATGATTATACATACCGATCACCAACCATTACTGTAATTGCAGTTGCAAACAAAATTGCAGCAATCACGACATTTCAGGTGGATGGGATTTCTTCAACAATTTCACTTGGTTATAAGGTACAAGAAAGGTATTTTCAATCAAGTTGCTGATATGATTTCAAGGTCAATTATTAGTGCTTCTACTTTGCTTAAAAATGATTCTATTGTACATGACAGTTACATAGAACAGTATGCATCTGATGCTGATTTTAAAGATGTGTATGCTAGTTTGAGTGAAGGGAATCAATTTGAGGAAAATGGTTATCACATGCATAACAATTTTATGTTTCATTTGGGCAAGTTGTGTATACCACAAGGAGAGAGACTTAGTGCCATGAGAGAGGCTCATTCGTCTCTTATTGATGGACAGTTTGGGGTAAGCAAAACAGTGGCGCATCTACAAAGGTATTGTTATTGGCCTCGCATGATAGATAGTGTGTCACCTTTTATAAGAGGATGTTATATGTGTGCAACAATCAAGCCTAACAATAGGAAGCTTGGGTTGTACATGCCACTACCGGTACCATCAAGGTCATGGGAGAGTGTCTCCATGGACTTTGTTGGAGGTCTACCTATGTCAAGAAAACAACATGATTATCTTTATGTAGTTGTGGATAGATTCATTAAAATGTGTATACTTATGCCATCTAAGAAAACCATTACTGCTGAATAAACTATTGAACTTTATTTTCAACATGTATGGGTTCATTATTGTTTGCCAACTTCTATTGTTAGTGACAGGGATTCCAGGTTCATTGGGAATTTTTGGTCCAATATTTGGAAGATGATGGACACAAAGTTGAAAAAGAGTACTGCTTTTCATCTGCAAACTGATGGCCAAACCGAGGTGGTGAACATAACTGTTATGCATCTATTGAGAGGATATTGCAACAAACATCCCAAGTTGTGGGATGAACAACTGCGTTACATTCAGCATGCTTACAACCGGTCCAAGCACTCTTCTAAAAATACTTCACCTTTTGAAGCCTGCTTTGGGTATTTGCCGAAATTGCCATTAGACTTCATCTTTGAGAAAGATGTTGCAATTGATGGGTATAGTTATATTAACAAGGCTCGAAATTTCATTGAGAAAATTCAGATTATTCATCGACAAGTTCAAGAACAGCTTGAGAGGATTCAAAGCAAGTACAAGGAGAGGCATGAAAACATAGAGTTGATCACAAGTTTCAAGAAGGAGATGAAGTATGGTTGCACATAAGCAAAGAAAGGATGCAAGGAGAAGGTAAAAAGCTCAAGCCTATTCATTATGGTCCATTCAATATTATTAAACAAGTTGGTAATAATGCATTTCAACTTGACTTGCATTCATATATGCAAATGTATTTTGTTGTCAATGTGGAGAATTTACGTTTGTATGAGCCTCCTTTGATTGATGATCAAAGGAGTGATATTCAGCTGGCATCAATAGAAGATTTCTCGGCAAAATTTCTGGGCGAGCTCAAGGAGGATTCCATCCTTGACAGGAGGACACGCACTTCTAAAAGGGGAAGTGTCAATTATTTTCGGATTAGGCTCAAGGGAAGCAAACCAAGTAAGGCAATATGGATGGAAGTGGAAAAGGTGAGGTAGATGTACCCTCATCTTCTGAACAGGTGATTAAAGTATTTTGGGGTCAAAAAGCTTCCTAGTGGGGAGGTGTGATCAGGATAACATGTGTTATGCTCAAAATTGAAAGTGCTCATAACAGGTCCAAACTTGAGCAACTGGAAAGGACTCGTCGTTGCAATTCCTGCGCTGGGAACGATTCGAAAAACTGATGTTGTATTAGGAAGATATCACATTCTGTCTATTTTCCCAAACAAATTTTTTTTTGTGACTGGATGCCCAGTCAGCATGCAGGTACAGTCATCATGTATATTCTGGGGAATATTCCATTTTTCTCCAACCAACCAAAATGGGCCACGTGGCATATTGTGGGTCGTTGATTTAGTGGTACGGAGATGAATTTTTAATCGTTGATGGTTTTTGTGTTGGACCGTTGGACGAGGGACATGTGGCAAGCTCGGAGGCTGCCACGTGTCCTCGGGAGGGTGTATTAAAATTTTTTGAAGGCCACGGGATTCAAATCGGAGACCTCGGGATTGGGTGCGAACAGCTTGACCAGTCCGCCTACATGAGTTTCTTAACCACTATAGGCCTCCGCATTTATTTATGGTGTTAGTGTTTATGCGTTGGGGGAGGGGACCGCCAGCGGTCCCAACCCGTTCGCGGCCTCGTGGATACTGATCACATGCTACAATACAACACCGCGACAATTTGACAACCACTACATTAAACTTAACATTGCAATTGTGTTCACATGGTAGTTTCTCCAGCAGATAGGTATTACTTTGACAGTCCAAACAAATCGCGACATTAAAAATACAAATGCCATCACAAGCACGGTCAAGTCATAAGTTAATGCGACGGTTATGTTATATGTAACCTCCGGCGGAAAATGGGCTATCACATGCGCAGTTGGTGGCAATGAATTTAAACGGTTATGGAACCAACAACTCCAAGTTCCGCTCACCTCATATGCGGAATTAACTGTTAGCCCGCGGAGATAACGACCAAGGGTCGGTATGTGACCACCCCGCCCTAACCATTTATATTTAATTTAAATGGTTTATGTGGCGGGAATAGTAGCGTGCCCCTTATTTTTAGGGTTTTCATCAATTTAACTCCAATTAAGTGTCTGTCTCCACTTTTAGTGGAGCTTTTCTAGATGTCATTGGGAAAAATGCATTGGGAGGTCAATTTTCGGCCAATTTTGATGAAACAATAGTCTACCTAGAATAATTTGAGCATTTTGGATCCGTTGGTGCAGAGAAAACAACCATTAGAGGCCTGTAAACACATGAAATTTACAAATTTTGAGCTTAATGACAAAGAGGGACATGCCATTTGGAATTGGACCAGTAGATGTAGCCCAGGAGGGGTAACTGCTTCATCATGCCTACTGTGTAAAACTTATGTGTGATTGATTTTCTCTATTATACACTGTTGTTTGGTGTTTTTAAGGCTAATTTTCATGCTTAAAGTTCACTAATTCATCTATATTTCATGGTTAAAACTCTCATTCCTTAAGCAAACATATGGAGATAAATTGTACATGTTTATATTATTGAAAGGATGCTTAGCACAGCAGAACTAATACACTCCTTTCAGACCAGCAATGGTGGCATTGGCATCATAAATGTTACACATTGCCGGTATCTTGGAATGTCTTTTCAAAAGCCCTTTTTGACCGTTTTGATGAGGATTCTCATTTCTTAGGACAACTCACTAAGCTCTGAAAAATCGATACAGTCAAGGACTACATGGCTTCTTTTGAAAAGTTGGCCATTAGACCTGAAGGCTTATCAAATGCCCTTTTATTTGGAATGTTTTATCAATGGCCTGAAGGAAGCAATCCAAGCCCATGTCCGGATGCACCAACCCTCTACTTGGTTAGACGCATGTCAAAAGGCCTTAGAGGTGGAAGTTTCCTTACATCGCCCAACTTTTGTCGCAAAGCCACCTCCCACCCAGGCCATGGGCCCGACCCAAACACTAAAGGTTCAAAAGGTGTCTCCGACAGAAATGATCGAACGACGGAAACAAGGACTCTGCTACTACTGTGATGATAAGTATGCCCCAGGGCATAATAAATGCAATGACCCAAAATTCTTCAAAATTGATGGGACTGAAAACTGTATGACATAGGAAGCCCCCAACCCTAACATGGATGAGGAATAAGTCGATGACACCCAAGTAGAACTAGGCCAGGATATTGTAGCTTCACCATATGAGCTATTTATATCACTACATGCCTTGGCAGGAATTTCTTCACCCCAAACTCTTAAAATTCTTGACTTCATTAAACATATGACAGTCATGGTGTTAATTGATAGCAAAAGTACTCATAACTTTTCCCATAAGCGTGTAGCAGAAGCAACCCAGTGTTTTATAAGGTCCATCTCTAATTTCCAAGTACTGATCACTGATGGGGGGACCATGAAATGTGGGGGTCGTTGTGAAAACATTAAGCTTCAAATGGGGGATCATCACCTTAAAGCCCACATGTTTGCCATTGAAATGGGTGGTTGCGACATTGTCCTAGGTGCATAATGGCTTCGCACACTCAACCCTATCATAATGGATTTCCAAGGTATATCATATTTAACCAAGAAGGCCACACTAATACACTGAGGGGACTCCAGGCGGGTGCTCCTACTATCATAAGCTCGCATAGAATGGAGAAGGTTTTAAAAAAGAGCCATCATGGGGTAGTAGCTCATTTAATTCCATCCAAGCTATTGAATCCACCCCTCCCCAAATTCATCGAGATAAGAAACAGGTCTTAGATTGTCATTAACGGGTATTTGACAAACCACAGGAACTACCCCTTCTTAGGGTGAGCATGATCATAGAATCCTTTGATCCTAGG
This sequence comes from Pinus albicaulis, assembly GCA_034641835.2. Lineage (NCBI taxonomy): Eukaryota > Viridiplantae > Streptophyta > Pinopsida > Pinales > Pinaceae > Pinus > Pinus albicaulis. The sequence goes on along the minus strand of CM076577.1, from coordinate 1,152,382,466 downwards.
AGATCAACTGCCATATGTTCGTCCATATTGTTATCCTTTTTCCGAAAAGAATTAGATTGAAAAAATCATCAAGGAGCTTCTAGAAGCAGGGGTTATTCATCCCAACACAAGCCCTTATTCATCTCTTGTAGTCATGGTTTTAAAGAAGGACGGAGAATGGCGAATGTGTCCTAACTTTAGGGCCCTTAACAATCTCACTATCAAGGACAAATTCCCTATTGTGGTGAATGATTTGCTTGATGAACTCCATGGTGCTAAATTATTTACTGAGCTCGACCTTCACTCTAGCTATCATCAAATACGCATGAAGGAAGTTGAAGTCCCCAAAACAGCTTTCTGAACTCATGAAGGGCACTATGAATTCTTGGTCATGCCATTTTGTCTTTGTAATTCTCCCTCCACTTTTCAGAGCCTAATGAACCACCTTCTGAAACCTTATCTGAGAAAATTTGTCCTGGTATTTTTCGATGATATTCTCATCTACAGTCTCACCTGGGATACACACCTTGAGCATGTTGACCAAATACTACAATTGCTCCAAAACCATAAATTGTTTGTCAAACTCTCTAAGTGCTCCTTTGGAATGGAAGAAGTTGAGTATTTGGGACACATTGTGGGATGCGATGGAGTAAGGGTTGACCCGAAGAAGATTCAGGCAATGCAGGATTGGCCCCAACCCAAAAATTTGAAGAATTATAGGGGAATATTGGGTCTCACAAGTTACTATCGCAAATCCATCAGCAACTATGGACGTATTGCATGTCCCTTAACTAATCGTCTGAAGAAAACATCATTCTTATGGACTGATACTGCACAACAGGCTTTTGTTGCTCTCAAATAGGCCATACTCTCCACTCCAGTTTTGGCTCTACCTAACTTCACCAAATCTTTTGTGATTGAAGGTGATGTTTCCGGTACGAGTATTGGTGCATTATTAATGTAGGAAAGTAGATCATTGGCCTTCACTAGTCAACAACTCAGTGGAAAACATGTGGGACAATCCACATATGAGAAAGAAATGATAATCGTCTTACATGCAGTCAACACTTGGCGCCCATACTTATTGGGGAGATGATTCCAAATCCGTACTGACCATCATAGTCTGAAATATTTTCTAGAGCAACGTCTATCCTCACCATGACAAAATAAATGGATGGAAAAAATGTTGGGATATGATTATGAAATCATTTACAAAAAAGGACGTGACAATGTAGTAGTTGATGCCTTATCGTGACAATTTGAGGATGAGGGCACCCTTTTATCGTTCTCTCTACCCTGATCAGATTGGATTGAAGATGCTCGCCAGGAATGGTTTTCCCATTCCTCCTTGTCCTAGCTCATTAATAACTTGAGAGATGATTGTTGAAATTTGCAACAAGAAACAGTGAAATTGGCTTCCAGAAACAACATCCAGAAAATGGCACCCATAAATGGCTACCATGGAGGCTTTTGATTTAATTATTTCTTAATTAAATTAGAATAAATGCGTGTCAAAATTATTTATCCCTTAAATAAATTGGACAATAAAATGTAATCTTATCTCATGATCACTTGTAATAGTTAACTGAGTGTGATAAAATCAGTTAGCTCAAGAATTTCGAGTTGAGGGTAGTTGGTGAGGCATGCAGAGTGATTCTATGTGTTTTAGAGTTCAAGTTGTAGTTCAGTGCATGAGTAATCAGTTAACTCAATTAGGTGAGTTAAAGTCAGTTGAACTAGTTGTAATTGTTTGTTGCACTAGTGATAGATCAAGTGAATTAAATCATATTTAATTCACAATCAGTGATCTGCCATGCAACTGATGATTTACTATTAATAGTTGCATGCATGTTAGTTCTAGTGGAAACCCAGTTGAGACAAAGGTTAAAGGGAAGTTAACTATAAGTTATGATATTAGCAAACTGCCCAGATGTAGTTAAAACACCACAGGATGCCCATGATACTCAGCACAATTGAGGAAGGCTGAAATTCCTAAAGAATAGGGATTGCATTCATCGGGGATTGCATGAGCAAGGCAGGCTTAGAATTGGCCAAGTGTTGGCCCGATTTTGTCTGGATCAGTGTGAGATGATAGGAAGATTGCAGGAGACTCTTGTGAGAAGAGTGCATTGTAATTGTTTCATGATTCCTTGTGGAATATAAAATATATGATAGAGGGGTTTTGAGCAGTAAGTTTTCCCCAGGGAAATTATCTGTGTTGTGGTTTGATTATTTCCTTGCTTCATGTGATTGGAGATTATGTTTAATTTCCGCAATTGATTTGTTGAAGGATTTAGTATCTAGATTTAGTACATTGTTAGATCGGATTAAATCCATTGATATACATATTTTTGTATAGTTTCTACAATGATCTCAATGCCTCAACTGACTACTCTTGGCCGGATAAGGTTATTCGTTACAAGGATCTAATAGTGATCTCCCAACCTCAAATCTCAAACCTCTCATCTTGGCTGAATTTCACTCTTCTCCAACGACCGGACATTTAGGAATTCTGAAGACTTATGCACGTGCCCGCCGATCCTTCTTTTGGACTGGCATGAAAATTGACATTCTTACTTTTGTCTCTGAATGTGGTGTATGCCAACGCAACAAAGGGGAAACACTCAAGCAACTGATAACCTTACAACCTTTACCCCTCCCTGCTTCAGTATGGACAAACATCTCCATGGATTTCAGTACTAGCCTTCGAAATTCCAGAAACAAATACGTTATCATGGTGGTTGGTGATAAGCTTTCCAAATATGCCCATTTTTTACTCTACCCCACTCATTTGCCTCAACATTGGTGGCGCAAATTTTCATGGACCAAATATTCAAACTACATGGCATGCTGACTTCTATTGTTTCATAACGTGACCCCGCCTTCACCAGCAAATTTTGGGAGGAAGGTTTCAAGCTTCAGGGCACACAACTCCAACTCAGTACAACTTATCATCCTTAAACCGATGGTCAGACAAAGGCAGTCAACAAATGCTTGGAGACCTATCTACGTTGTTTCACTTATAACAAGCAACATCGATGGGTCCAATGGCTACCTCTAGTTGAATGGTGGTATAACACTAACCATCATGAAGCCACCAAGATGACACCTTATGAGGCTGTATATGGACAACTTCCACCATCACCAATGTCTTACCTCCCAGGTTGTTCCAAAGTGTAGGCAGTTGATCAAATCCTACAGAACTGTGCCGCCATGATTACTCATCTCAAAGATAATCTACATAAGGCCCATAGCATAATGAAGGAACAGGACTATCGACATTGATCTAAACGATTATTTAAAGTCGGTGACCAGGTATTCCTACGTCTCCAACCATATAAGAAGATCTCTCTCAAAGAAAGAGGATGTCAAAAACTCGCCCCCAAATTCTATGGGCCTTATCAGTTACTTCAGCATATAGGAGTCATCGCCTACAAACTGGCTTTACCATCAACTTCACGAATCCACCCAGTATTTCATGTCTTGTTCCTCAAAAAAGTGGTGGGGAACAATTGCAGGGTTCAAACAAGCCTTCCATAATTAGATGAGGAAGGCTCACTTTGGCTCAAACCATAACATGTCAGGGATACTCGCAAACGTCATCTTCGTGGCCGCAAGATCAAGGAAGTAATAATCAAGTGGAAATACACCTCTCTAGAAGATGCGACATGGGAACCAGCCACTATTATTTAGTAGTTTCAGCAAATTCAGACTTGAGGACAAGGCTGCTTTTGATGGGGGAGGGCATGTTAGGGTCCAACCCTAACCCCTTTATTTATGCAATAAGCCCAAAATGGCCTAGTCCGAGTCATAGTTAGTTGGTTGAGTCAATAAAGCCCGTATGTGGTTATCCGCATTAATAATAATTGTAATTGGTCGACACAAATTCTAGAAAAGGGATTGCAATTAGTTATAAACAGGCCTTAGTTATAAAAGGTGGTTAACCCATGATTATGTAAGGGACCACTAATAGTTAGGGTTTTGGATGTCATTAGGCTATAAATAGCACTATATAGAAGGAAGAAGTATTGTGTCGTATTGTAATTGAGATTTTCTCTGTTGGAGGTTGCCCCCTCGAAGAGGCAAGTGAACATTATATCTCGTTTCTGCATAATGAAATATCTTTGTCGCTTGTCTCTTTTATGGTGATATCTATGTATATTGGCTATTTTGTTTCATATTTCTTCTGTTATAGCTCATCTCACTAGTCAAGTGCATAACACTACGATTCACCTCCTTCTTAGGAGTTCTATAATCGACTTCCAAATCAAATCTACATCCAGTGTCGAACACTATAATCATGTGCCACTATATCCTCAGTGAACAGTTATCGACTCATTGTACCAGGGCACACTCCCAATGTGAATATGATACCATTTGGCAATGTTAATGACCAAAACAATCCATCCCCGACCTTCCCTTATATGTTGCGTAGTCCCTCGGGCAATTCGATCAACACCTTCCATGTAGTCACACACCTTCCAAGTTCCGCAGCCATCCCCTTCTCTGCTACAAAATCCCTTCGGCGATCCCTCCATTGGTAAGGTTTCCTCACATCAGAAGGTCCAAAAACAAAGGCATATACCTAGCTCAAAACCATCATACCGGTCATAGCATGATCATGGTAACCAATGGACACTATTGGGTACTAAAGTCCCACAATGGCCTTGCTCCTGAAGTGCTTTACCAGCATACTGCTCCCTGTTTCAATTCCTTTTGTTGTTCATGCTAATGCTTACAATCAGTTTCAACCACCCAACCAGGCATTTCCGTGCTTCTTGTACCAAACACATAACTTTCAATAGATTCAAAATAAATTGAAATAAATTCACATCATACCTCATTAGTAGCTCGTCAATAAGGTACACTTGCAATTTTGTTCACTTCCTACCACAACAAGTCAAACTAGTTGTTTGATCGAATCATCATGTATAAACATATCACATTTGGTTAGCTCAAAACACAACCATCATAGGTCAAAATAACGAATCACACGCAATCATCATAAACCATAATCATAAATCACATATAACCATCATAAGTCATAATCGTAGATCACATGCATAATAGAACATAAATAAAATACCAATTCTTATCCTTCATCGGTCCTTACTTCTGCCTTTGCTCTCTTGTACACACACCGGATCGGTTTCCATACCCGACAAACACCCACTGCCTTCTCCTCAACCATGTGCATATACACATATTTTGCATCACACACATACAACCATACACGACATACAACACCATGCAATACATGCACCTACACCTGGCGTACAATATAGCAATATACACATACATATATAAAGTACCACACAACGAATACACATGTCACAATCCCACGACTACACCATGCACATACATATTACCTATCAAAAACCCTAATAGTTAGGGTTTTGAATGTCATTAGGCTATAAATAGCACTATATAGAAGGAATAAGTATTGTGTCGTATTGTAATTGAGCTTTTCTCTGTTGGAGGTTGCCCCCTCGAAGAGGCAAGTGAACATTGTATCTTGTTTCTGCATAACGAAATATCTTTGTCGCTTGTCTCTTTTATGGTGATATCTATGTATGTTGGCTATTTTGTTTCATATTTCTTGTGTTCTATCTCGTCTAACTGGTCAAGTGCATAACACTAGGATTCACCTCCTTCCTAGGAATTCTATAATCGACTTCCATGTCAAATTTACATCCAGTGCCGAACACTATAATCATGTGGCACTATATCCTCAATGAACAGTTACCGACTCATTGTTCCAAGGCACTCTCCCAATGTGAATATGATTCCATCTGGCAATGTTAATGACCAAAAAAAATCCATCCCCAACCTTCCCTTATATGTTGCGTAGTCCCTCGGGCAATTCGGTCACCACCTTCTGTGTAGTCACACACCTTCCAAGTTCCGCAGCCATCCCCTTCTCTACTACACAATCCCTTCGGCGATCCCTTCGTTGGTAAGGTTTCCTAACATCAGAAGGTCCAAAAACCAAGGCACATACCTAGCTCAAAACCATCATATTGGTCATAGCATGATCACGGTAACCAATGGACACTATTGGGTACTAGAGTCCCACGATGGCCCTGCTCCTGAGGTGCTTTACCAGCATATTGCTCCCTGTTTCAATTCCTTTTGTTGCTGCTACTAATGCTTACAATCAATTTCAACCACCCAACCAGGCATTTCCGTGCTTCTTGTACCAAACACATAAATTTCATTAGATTCAAGATAAATTGAAATAAATTCACATCATACCTCATTAGTAGCTTGTCAATAAGGTACACTTGCAATTTTTTTCACTTCCTACCACAACAAGTCAAACTAGTTGTTTGATCGAATAATCATGTATAAACATATCACATTTGGTTAGCTCAAAACACAACCATCATAGGTCAAAATAATGAATCACACACAATCATCATACACAATAATCATAAATCACATATAACCATCATAAGTCATAATCGTAGATCACATGCATAACAGAACTGAAATAAAATACCAATACTTATCCTTCATCGGTCCTTACTTCTGCCTTTGCTCTTTTGTACACACACCGGATCAGTTTCCATACCCGACAAACACCCACTGCCTTCTCCTCAACCATGTGCACATACACATATTTTGCATCACACACATACAACCATACACGACATACAACACCATGCAATACATGCACCTACACCTGGCGTACAATATAGCACAATAAACATACATATATAAAGTACCACACAACGAATACACATGTCACAATACCAAGAATACACCATGCACATACATATTACCTATCAAAAACCCTAATAGTTAGGGTTTTGGATGTCATTAGGCTATAAATAGCACTATATAGAAGGAAGAAGTATTGTGTCGTATTGTAATTGAGCTTTTCTCTATTGGAGGTTGCCCCCTCGAAGAGGCAAGTGAACATTGTATCTTGTTTCTGCATAATGAAATATCTTTGTCGCTTGTCTCTTTTATGGTGATATCTATGTATATTGGCTATTTTGTTTCATATTTCTTGTGTTCTAGCTCGTCTAACTGGTCAAGTGCATAACACTAGGATTCACCTCCTTCCTAGGAATTTTATAATCGACTTCCAAGTCAAATCTACATCCAGTGTCAAACACTATAATCATGTGCCACTATATCCTCAGTGAACAGTTACCGACTCATTGTTCCAGGACACACTTCCAATGTGAATATGATTCCATCTGGAAATGTTAATGACCAAAGCAAATCCATCCCCGACCTTCCATTATATGTTGCGTAGTCCCTCATGCAATTCGGTCACCACCTTCCGTGTAGTCACACACCTTCCAAGTTCCACAGCCATCCCCTTCTCTACTACACAATCCCTTCGGCGATCCCTCCGTTGGTAAGGTTTCCTCACATCAGAAGGTCCAAAAACCAAGGCATATACCTAGCTCAAAACCATGATACCAGTCATAGCATGATCATGGTAACCAATGGACATTATTGGGTACTAGAGTCCGACGATGGCCCTGCTCCTAAAGTGCTTTACCATCATACTGCTCCCTGTTTCAATTCCTTTTGTTGTTGCTGCTAATGCTTACAATTAGTTTCAACCACCCAACCAGGCATTTCCGTGCTTCTTGTACCAAACACATAACTTTCATTAGATTCAAAATAAATTGAAATAAATTCACATCATACCTCATTAGTAGCTCGCAATAAGGTACACTTGCAATTTTGTTCACTTCCTACCACAACAAGTCAAACTAATTGTTTGATCGAATCATCATGTATAAACATATCACATTTGGTTAGCTCAAAACACAACCATCATAGGTCAAAATAATGAATCACACACAATCATCATAAACCATAATCATAAATCACATATAACCATCATAAGTCATAATCGTAGATCACATGCATAATAGAATTGAAATTAAATACCAATACTTATCCTTCATCGGTCCTTACTTCTGCCTTTGCTCTTTTGTACACACACCGGATCGGTTTCCATACCCAACAAACACCCACTGCCTTCTCCTCAACCATGTGCACATACACATATTTTGCATCACACACATAGAACCATGTGCACATACACATATTTTGCATCACACACATACAACCATACATGACATACAACACCATGCAATACATGCACCTACACCCGGCGTACAATATAGCACAATACACATACATATATAAAGTACCGCACAACGAATACACATGTCACAATATCACGACTACGCCATGCACATACATATTACCTATCAAAAACCCTAATAGTTAGGGTTTTGGATGTCATTAGGCTATAAATAGCACTATACAGAAGGAAGAAGTATTGTGTCGTATTGTAATTGAGCTTTTATCTGTTGGAGGTTGCCCCCTCGAAGAGGCAAGTGAACATTGTATCTTGTTTGTGCATAATGAAATATCTTTGTCGCTTGTCTCTTTTATGGTGATATCTATGTATATTGGCTATTTTGTTTCATATTTCTTGTGTTCTAGCTCATCTAACTAGTCAAGTGCATAACACTAGGATTCACCTCCTTCCTAGGATTTCTATAATCGACTTCCAAGTCAAATCTACATTAAGTGTCGAACACTATAATCATGTGCCACTGTATCCTCAGTGAACAGTTACTGACTCATTGTTTCAGGGCACAGTCCCAATGTGAATATGATTCCATCTGACAATGTTAATGACCAAAACAAATCCATCCCCGACCTTCCCTTATATGTTGCGTAGTCCCTCGGGAAATTCAGTCACCACCTTCCATGTAGTCACACACCTTCCAAGTTCCGCAGCCATCCCCTTCTCTACTACACAATCCCTTCGACGATCCATCTGTTGGTAAGGTTTCCTCACATCAGAAGGTCCAAAAACCAAGGCATATACCTAGCTCAAAACCATGATACTGGTCATAGCATGATCATGGTAACCAATGGACACTATTGGGTACTAGAGTCCCACGATGGCCATGCTCCTGAAGTGCTTTACCAGCATATTGCTCCCTATTTCAATTCCTTTTCTTGTTGCTGCTAATACTTACAATCAGTTTCATCCACCCAACCAGGCATTTCCGTGCTTCTTGTACCAAACACATAACTTTCAATAGATTCAAAATAAATTGAAATAAATTCACATCACACCTCCTTAGTAGCTCGTCGATAAGGTACGCTTACAATTTTGTTCACTTCCTACCACAACAATTCAAACTAGTTGTTTGATCGAATCATCATGTATAAACATATCACATTTTGTTAGCTCAAGACAGAACCATCATAGGTCAAAATAATGAATCACACGCAATCATCATAAACCATAATCATAAATCACATATAACCATCATAAGTCATAATCGTAGATCACATGCATAATAGAACTGAAATAAAATACCAATACTTATGCTTCATCGGTCCTTACTTCTGCCTTTGCTCTTTTGTACACACACCAGATCGGTTTCCATACCCGACAAACACCCACTACCTTCTCCTCAACCATGTGCACATACACATATTTTTCATCACACACATGCAACCATACACGACATACAACACCATGCAATACATGCACCTACACCCGGCGTACAATATAGCACAATATACATACATATATAAAGTACCACACAACGAATACACATGTCACAATACCACGACTACACCATGCACATACATATTACGTATCAAAAACCCTAATGGTTAGGATTTTGCATGTCATTAGGCTATAAATAGCACTATATAGAAGGAAGAAGTATTGTGTCGTATTGTAATTGAGCTTTTATCTATTGGAGGTTGCCCCCTCGAAGAGGCAAGTGAACATTCTATCTTGTTTCTGCATAATGAAATATCTTTGTCGCTTGTCTCTTTTATGGTGATATCTATGCATATTGGCTATTTTGTTTCATATTTATTGTGTTCTAGCTCGTCTAACTCGTCAAGTGCATAACACTAGGATTCACCTCCTTCCTAGGAATTCTATAATTGACTTGCAAGTCAAATCTACATCCAGTGTCGAACACTATAATCATGTGCCACTGTATCCTCAGTGAACTGTTACCGACTCATTGTTCCAGGGCACACTCCCAATGTGAATATGATTCCATCTGGCAATGTTAATGACCAAAACAAATCCATCCCCGACCTTCCCTTAAATGTTGCGTAGTCCCTCGGGCAATTTGGTCACCACCTTCCGTGTAGTCACACACCTTCCAAGTTCCGCAGCCATCCCCTTCTCCACTACACAATCCCTTCGACGATTCCTCCGTTGGTAAGGTTTCCTCACATCAGAAGGTTCAAAAACCAAGGCATATACCTAGCTCAAAACCATCATACTGGTCATAGCATGATCATGGTAACCAATGGACACTATTGGGTACTAGAGTCCCACGATGGCCCTACTCCTGAAGTGCTTTACCAGCATACTGCTCCATGTTTCATTTCCTTTTGTTGCTACTGCTAATGCTTACAATCAGTTTCAACCACCCAACCAGGCATTTCCATGCTTCTTGTACCAAACACATAAATTTCATTAGATTCAAAATAAATTGAAATAAATTCACATCATACCTCATTAGTAGCTTGTCAATAAGGTACACTTGCAGTTTTGTTCTCTTCCTACCACAACAAGTTAAACTAGTTGTTTGATCGAATCATCATGTATAAACATATCACATTCGGTTAGGTCAAAACATAACCATCATAGGTCAAAATAATGAATCACATGCAATCATCATAAACCATAATCATAAATCACATATAACCATCATAAGTCATAATCATAGATCACATGCATAATAGAACTGAAATAAAATACCAATACCTATCCTTCATCCGTCCTTACTTCTGCCTTTGCTCTTTTGTACACACACCGGATCGGTTTCCATACCCGACAAACACCCACTGCTTTCTCCTCAACGATGTGCACATACACATATTTTGCATCACATACATACAACCATACATGACATACAACACCATGCAATACATGCACCTACACCCGGCGTACAATATAGCACAATACACATACATATATAAAGTACCACACAACGAATACACATGTCACAATACCACGACTACACCATGCACATACATATTACCTATCAAAAACCCTAATGGTTAGGGTTTTGGATGTCATTAGGCTATAAATAACACTATATAGAAGGAAGAAGTATTGTGTCGTATTGTAATTGAGCTTTTCTCTGTTGGAGGTTGCCCCCTCGAAGAGGCAAGTGAACATTGTATCTTGTTTCTGCATAATGAAATATCTTTGTCGCTTGTCTCTTTTATGGTGATATCTATGTATATTGGTTATTTTGTTTCATATTTCTTGTGTTCTAGCTCGTCTAACTGGTCAAGTGCATAACACTAGGATTTACCTCCTTCCTAGGAATTCTACAATCGACTTCCAAGTCAAATCTACATCCAGTGTCAAACACTATAATCATGTGCCACTGTATCCTTAGTGAACAGTTGATGACTCATTGTTCCAGGGCACACTCCCAATGTGAATATGATTCCACCTGGAAATGTTAATGACCAAAACAAATCCATTCCAGACCTTCCCTTATATGTTGCGTAGTCCCTCGGGCAATTCGCTCACCACCTTCCGTGTAGTCACACACCTTCCAAGTTCCGCAACCATCCCCTTCTCTACTACACAATCCCTTCGGCAATCCCTTCGCTGGTAAGGTTTCCTCACATCAGAAGGTCCAAAAATCAAGGCATATACCTAGCTCAAAACCATCATACCGGTCATAGCATGATCATGGTAACCAATGGACACTATTGGGTACTAGAGTCCCACCATGGACCTGCTCCTAAAGTGCTTTACCAGCATATTGCTCCCTGTTTCAATTCCTTTTGTTGTTGCTGCTAATGCTTACAATCAGTTTCAACCACCCTGTTAGCACTCAGATTTTCCTTGAAGTTGTTGGAAGAGGAAAGGGGTCCGAGGTAACCACAAACCAACCTTCAGATACAAAATCTAGCCAATCTGTATTCAGAGAGGGCTCTCTCTTTATGATTTAGCTTTTGTTCTTAGAAAATATTAGGCTAGTTATAAGTCCAGGGGTTTTGATTGAATTTGAATGGTGGAATCCGCCAATTGAGGGCAAGATTGAGTTTTTCAGGCCATTGGGCTATGGAGTCGAAAATATGGCTTTACTAGATTAATTTTTTACACAAAATATGGCTTTGCAGGGCAAGATAGCCAAAACAAAGAACAATTTAAATAATAAAGTGAATGGAATGGATTTTTTAAATGGATGAAAGGCAATTAAGAATCTTTCAACATGTTTAAACGAGGGAAAGTGAGTGATTACCAATAAAGAGCAATTAAGAATTCTTTACTAAGTAATCAAATGCTTAAACCAGAGAAACAAGAGCAATTAAGAATTCATTGTTTATAACCAGTTTAGAAGAAAACATTTAGAATAATAACAATTGAAATCAGAGTACACTTAAGCAATTTATGATTTAATCCTTTTTGTTAATTATTCGGAAATGAAACACAGTGATATAGTAAACATATATAACACTTAAAACACAGGATAGAAATGACTTATTGAACTGTAGTCTGACACATGAATCCTGCAAAAAATCTTGAGCTTGAATTCATCATCCAGCAAGCCACAAAGAAATTTCTCCAAAAGCACTTTATTCCAAAAGTCAATGTTACAGCAAAGTAGAAGACTCCACTCTCAATAATTCAATTGAGGGCTAATTTATACAAAAAATTATACAAAATATCTCTCAACAAAATGAGATATAATCTAAAATGACTCACAGATAAGTTACAATAAAAATAGAGACAGATGGTCTCGTGGATAAGACAAGAAGTAACCGATGTTGTGTTGTTCCCTCCTTTTGAGAGTGTGCTGGAGGCAGGTGCTATATTGTGGCTCATCGTTGTCTCCTTCAGTAATTTTGTTCTAACTGCCTTGCTTCACTGATACTCTTTGTTTTTACTGATACACTTTAACTGAACTGATACTCTTTAACCTTTGTTTATCCTTTATACTGTGGTAAATAGGCAAAATTTCATATAAGGATAAATTTTACAAAAGTTCCAACATATCTTCCCACCATTTCTCTTCTGCTATTCTTGTCCGTTGAAGCTTCCTTAATGTTTCATCAGCCTTGGTATATCTGAAGAAATTAGGCTGGTTAGGAAACAAATGCCTTACTTCATGTTCCAGATAAAACAAATTCTCTAATCTGTCATGAAGATTCCTTCTTGTAGGTAATGTTGCTTGTGATGAACTAGCTGAGGAATTGGCTAGATTATGAGCATGTATGTCCAATTTACTAACATAAGTTTCTAGGTCCATTATTTTATCTTCTTGAATCATAGGGCTAGGCAACCCTTTATTCAATAAAACATTAAACCTTTCTCTGAAAGCAATTATTTCTGCCTGCATGTCAAAGCACATTTGTTCCAAATTTTTCATAAGAGTTCTTGTAGTAAAAAATCTTTTTATTTCTAAGATTGTTGCAGTTCTATCCTGAATTCCCACTTCTTCAAGCTGCTGTCTGGTTTGGTTGTTTAGAAACTGTATAAGCCGATTGGCTTCCTCAGGCCTATTTCCTGATTCTACTCGTGTGTTTTCAACTTCATCCAGAGCTGCTTTGACCAAATCATTCTGCTCGTACATTACCTGGATCGAAGGCCAGATATCCTTTATTGACTGGATAATATTATCCCAAATAATTTCATTTATCTCTCTCAAGGGCTTCTCCAATGTGAGATCCTTTTCTAAGGCTTTAACCAATTTTTTCAATCTCTTGATTTCTCTTGATTTGTCAGCAACACTCATTTTTGAAAGATCATATCTCTGTTCTAAATTGATAAGTTGTATCTTTGTGATCCGGATTTTATGCAGGAACGCAATAGAATACAGAAATAACAATAAGCATAGAGATGCAGCAGAAATAATGCGTCATTTCATTAATATCAAATAACAGAAATATGCTTACAGACATAATGGAAATAAAATAGCTAGGGTGCTGGTAGTGAATCTCTGAGAAGAGATGTGGTGGCTACAGACCTCTGAACTGCCTTACAATGAGGCTCGAGGGCCTATATATTATTGAGAAACAATGGAGAACCCTAAACATCCCAAAAACCTAACCCTAGGAGATGAAGCGCCAAAACTATGGGCCCCGTTTGGGTAAATTGGTGTTTCAACTTCCCAGGGACGTAACTTTGGCATACTATCTCCGTTTGACGCATATGATACATCATTCTATCATTGTGCCTTCTATCCTAGTGACTCATGTAATCTTCGGGACGAATTTGATAACCGGCCCCAGACGGCGCGATGCCCAAAAAACTTCGTTTAGGGCCTCAAAACGGCTCCGGAAGTTCAGGACCCGAAAAACTGCTAAAAATAGTAAGTTTTGTTGCAACTTGAAAATTGAAAGAATTGGAGATGGGGGTTCAAATGGAATAGGTGGGTGGCCACCAATATCCACCTGGATCATTAAGCCCCCAAAACGGCTCCGAGAGTGGAGGACCCGAAAACCTGCTAAAAATAGTAAGTTGTGCTTAATATGAAAAGCTGCAAGAATTGATGGTGCTGGTCCAAATGGAATAGGTGGGTGGCCACCGATATCCACCTGGATCACTTTGTGTGCTGAAGTTCAGTTACTTGAAGTTTCAAGTCATTCATTTGTTTTACTAATTGTTTTGAACTCAAATTTGAAGTGTCTACCTGTAATGACTCTGCTGGCTAACCTGTTGGCTGTGTACCTGTAATTGCCTCTGTTGTAGATGTTGGAAGAGCATATTGTTTGTCTTTCAATGCTTGCTCCAGCTCTTTTTCTGTTTCAATCAGTTGCTCATTCATTTTTAATAGCAACTCCATCATTTCTTCTTCAGAATTCTTCTTTATTATTTCTTCAGTTTGAGGATGTCTGGAGGCTGGCAATTTCAACTGCTTTCTCAAAGCAGCAATGTCATCATCTTTTTTCTTTATTAATGCTTCTATGCATTTGACATCCTTTGGATTGTGTCCCAAACCAATTGTTATTTCTTCCAATGTTTTTATCCTGTTATCTTTGGCTTGAGAATAAGCCTTTTCAAGCTACAATTGTGTATTGGTGTTCTCCAAAGAATCTTGTAATTTGTGAGCTGCCATTGCCTTATCAGTCAAAGTAGAGTAGATCATTTCCCCAGTCTGCTTATGCAACTCAATCTGATCTAAAGGATGGATATCCTTTGCTAGAACTTCAAAGTTTGTCCTAATATAATCAGCAGCTGTTTGGGGTTGTTGCACCTTGGGCTTGAAATGGCTCATTAACATTTTGCCCTGTTGGATGTCAAAAGCTGACATCAACCTTTCTTGATTCTTTGGAGCCATTTTCAGATATTGATTATATACTTGTATTTCAGTGGATCATTCCTGGCTTTGATATTGATAAATGTCTTCTTTATATCTCCTATATCTTTAACTGGTATTTTGAAGAAAGATATTTCAAGACTCTGTTGCTTCTGTGGTTTTTTCCTTCGCGAGGTAGTGGATGCTTCACTAACTGTTCCTGTTTGTTGACTGCCCAATTGTTCTGGTCCTTCACTATCAAGGATTTCATCCATAGATTCTACTTCTGGAGGAGTATTCAATTTCTGTCTCTTAACCTGAGACTGTTGTGAAGATCCAATGAAAGGGGTAGCAGCTTCAGCTTCTCTCCTTTTTCCCTTTTCCACATTTAATGGAGTTTGCAAAATTGACACTTCTACTGGATTGGTTTGAATGGGAGATATTTGTGCCTATCCTTGTTTTTTGGATGTCTCTAGTTGTTCTGTCATTGTGAACTTTTCAATTACTTGTATGTTTGATTCTTTTTCTTTTCCTTTTGATTCTACTGCCACTGCACTGATCTCCTGCAAATGTTGTTGTGAAGTTCCTGCTGAAGAAGGTCCTGCTGTCTGTACCTGCCCAATAGAGTCCAGGTCAAGTATTTTTTTAAGGTATTTCATTATATTATCAATATTGACCTATTCACTATCTTGCTCTACCAAAGTTCCTTCCACCCATTCATTTGTATTTGCATATTGTTCAATTTATGGCATCCTAAAATGAATGTATGGAGATAATTTGTTTTTCACTCTCCTGTCACAAATAAAGCTATATGGATCATAGGGTGCCCAGTAGAAACTTTTTTGTAATTTGAGGTAGTCTTCTAAAATCCTTTCGGCTTCTTTTCCAGACTCCCTAGAATTACAAACAAAGGGACCTAATTGGTTTTTTATCCTAAGTTGCGCCTTCTTCTTGGCATTACAAAAATGAACTATATCTGAATTGTTCATCTGTCTGAAATACTCAAGTGCAAAAAGTCTCATTGGAACATATATGGGCAACTTGAATGGACACAATTCACATCCATAAATCCTAATTTCAGTATAACTCTGATATAAATACCAATCTCCCACTTTATATTGTTTTGAGAGTTGAAGGGTTCTCTTGATTTCATTACTGACTCTGGGAGGAGAAATTCCAGTTAACAAAGTGGTTGCTGGTTGTACAAACATATCAATAAAATCATTGTAGGAGTAAGGAGAATCATAAGAATGATGGGTGATAGCAGACCAAAAGATGACTGATCTAGGGTTTCCTTTAGCATCAAGTTTCTGAATATGGAAAGGAAAACTTTCTGACTGATAGTATATCATGAGATGATATATGAAGGAAGAATATTTGAATACTCTCTCATTTCCAAATCTCATGAATTGATCATGGATTTTGTCAGCAATAAAAGATGCAAAATCATATCTAACAGCAGGAGGTTGTCCAGGGGTAAAAATAGACAATAACACTAGGGTCAATTGGTCAACAAACTCACTAGTATTAAAACCCATTATTGAAGATATCATGTTTAAAATGAGTCTACCTTCATCAGTAAAATAGGTGTGGCCATAAGGGGGAGGTCCTTTAGGCTGATGCTGTGGCAGCATGAAAGTCTGACAAAGACGGTTTAACTCTTCATGGGACAATTGTGTAGACTTCTCAAGTAATTCAGCCATGTGCAGAGGGGTGAGGGCTTGACCAAGCTGGAAATGTAGCATTTCATTTATGGATTGAGCAGTTATTGGGAAGAGGACATCTTGATTTGGGGATAAGACTGCTCTTTGGTCAGGATCATAGTTAGCATGGCAAAGATGGATGATTTCAGGGAAAATACAGACTGCTGGGAGAAGGTACATGGGCATATTGGACTCCCAGAGTCCAACTATGTCAGAACCATTCAAATAATTGTCTCTGCAGTGACAAAATATTCGAAGGGGATTTTCACTGATACCCAGGTCTTTAATTTGAAAGTCCATATCGGCTAAAGGTAAATAATCCAATTCTTTGTGAGGGGCATTCAACGGTGCTACATTTAAAGCCGCAGGAACTTCCATTTTTTGTTTTTGTGGATTCAAAAATGGAAATTCAGGTTTTGACGGGAAAAACAGGTGCAATTGCAAGTTTGGGAATATAATTACACTTCTCACGATTTAGAACTGAACTAGCAATTACTTTATAACTTTGTTTCAGTGAAAGAGTACGAAAATCAAGTTTATTACAGAGTTCAGTGGGATTTTCTAGGGTAAATACCTGTTTTTCTGAGGATGACACTGGTTTCAAACAGGTACTGGATAGGCGAACGATTTCTTGAATGCTTGACTGCAATTTTCTTCGACGAGACCAAGGTTTGCGGACTTCAGCTTTTGAAACTCGAATTTTTGCGTGGAGGGTGTATTCGTCTGTTGCATACGAAATGATGAAAAAGACGTGAATTTTTTGTTTTATTGGCAAAGTCAATGGGTGGCGGAATTTTTTATTGTTTTATTGGATGACGTCAGCATGGTACAACGATCATGTCACAAGCGGGAAAGTGGCAAGTGGTTTTTATCGCACCGCTTATGAGGGAAGGCGGTTTTAGGCGGAAGGGCAGAGATGCGATACAATGACTGACATGTAGCGCGACATTGTTTGAAAACCACTTGGCCATCGCGCGTTATCTTTCGTACGCGGATGGCCAGCGAAATGGATGAGGGCCATTGATCTTTGATGGGTCGATCGGACGGTTGACGGGACAGGGAGATAGCGGGGAATTAACAACGCGGGCCCAATGTAATTAACTATTAATTAAGCCCATCGGGCGGAGTTTGATTGGCGGGTTGGATTATTAATTAGTTGTGGGGATTAATTAATCTCTTTGTATGGTCAGAGATGAAAAATGCACGGGGATGGACTATTTTCAAAGTTTGGTTTTAATTAAACTTTGGATTTATTTTTTGTTTTAAACATATATACATATGTTTAAATGTCTTTCATATATTTTTTTATTATAAGATAATTGAATTAAATTAAACCAATTACCATAGGGGCGGGAATAGAACTAAAGATATATTTTTAGCCAAAAGGGGGTATATTGTGGGTTTTTGATTTGAATAAATAGGAATTAAATACTTTTGGCTAAAAAGTCATAATATAAGGGTTTTGGGGATATTATTATAAAAGGATTTATATATAATAGGACAAGGTGATTTTCATAGGGAGTTAATATATAAATTAGAGTTAATATGACAAGGGAATAATGTAAACTCAAAATACTTAAATATCACCAAGAAAGTGAAGATTTCAAAAGTAAATGGCATTATTATACTTTCATCACTTAAACTTAGAATAAAAGTAATTTTAAGGGCTTTTCATGAAATATTGAAGGATTTTCCTAAGTAAAATGGGATTTTACTTAGAAAAAGATTTTTGAGAGATGAATGAATGTGATAATGGATGATTTCAAGTACTTAGGTTTTTTCAATTATTGGGCCGAGGGTCCGGTCCCTCCAAAAGTCAAGGAAATTCCTTGAGCCCCTTTAATCTTCAAATACCTTAGCACTTAGGGGAAATTAGTGAAATCTTTAGGGAAAAATGAAGGGGAAGTTAATAATCTTGACTTTGCTAAGCTGTGAACTTTTTCCAATGTAGTATCTGCCTTTGCACTTTGTGATGAAAGTAAAATTGAACAGATTCAGAATCATCATTCATCACATGTAATTCAACAACAACATCTACCTACCCTACTTACTTTACCCTACCATTTTATCTTCTTTATTAGGGTGCACTTAGACTGGCAAACCCTTATCAATCTTCTTTTTCTTTTACATGGCAAATCTATCTATTTCTACACTTATTACATCCAAGGGCTCAGATTAAATTGTTGAGCACCTTTTATTAACTCTACCTATCTACTTATCTGCCAAGATTAAACTGTTTGGTCAGATATTTATTCTCTATTTCTAAAACATGAAATTGAAAAATGAATGAGTCAAGTTTAAACAGTTTGACTCTTCATAAATTGTGGCAAAAGTTTGACAAGCTGCACATAATTTTGTTTATTACAAAAAATGAAATAGTAGTGGCATTTAGACTTGCACACTTTCCTTGGCCTTTCTTTTGGTGGGGTTCATTTTCTTTCACTTTTTTGGCCAATTTTATTTTTTCACCCTTTGATTTTTCTTTTAGGGAATACACTGTTTACATTATTTAAAAAATTTTGATTTTTTGATTTTTAAAGAATATGGAACACCTTTGCAACAACAAAATGTTTGAACATATTGCATAGTTCAATAAGTCAATCATGAAAAATGACACCTATTGGTATAGGAGTCTAACACTGGCTCCACTTGGGGATGGCTTTTCCTGGCGAAAAGTCAAGAACAGCAGGTCAGATGCCTCAGAATGGCTTTAACTGAACCATGGAATATCCTTCTTCTGGTTGCTTTATTTTATGTATGATAGTAAAATCTTTGGAGCTTAGGGCTTCAACTCCAGCAAGTCACCATCCAATCCAAACTGTGTTTCCCAGTTGGAAATTTTCTGCATTGGTCCAATCTCAAACATGCATTTGCTGTGGCTGAAAATCTTGAATTGAATATAGTTCTTTTTCTGCAACCTGAAATTTGATCTGAAACTAAAACAACACATAAAAATTTTCAAACCAACTTAATGAAAAACTAGCTGAAAATTGACAACTTAAAATGCTATTCTTTTTGAGCTTATCGACACTCATCTATCTACCAATCTACTAAAATCTTATCGAATCCATAAAAATGCCAATGAAGCCAATCAAGTAGTTGTAAAAATAAATGGATAACTTGATTGCTTGTGATCAAAATTGGAAGTATGTTATGATCATGTGCCTTTATAATAAATGATATGATGTGAAATGGCAATTGCTGATATATTTGATCCTCATAGATAAAACATGTTTGCAGATTTGAGGTAAAAATATTCTCCATATCATTTGCTATAGGATCATTAAAAGCATAATGTATGATTTGTGTTTCTAGGCCTTCAATGACTAGTTGCTCAGTTGTATTCTGAATATTAATCCTTGAAACTATTTCTTCACTCTTGTGTTTGAAAGAATAATCATCCTCAATATGCAAGTCAAAAGATAGTACAATTTCCTCTTGCTTAGGAGAAGGAAGATTTTCAAAGATTTCTTTAGGATTTCGGAAATTGTATGACTGAATTTGAGAATGAAAAAGTTTGATTTCATTTTCATAATTTTCAGAAATGATCTTGAGAACACATATTTTCAGTTTAGGAGAATATTTTCTTGATTTCAAAATAAGAAAGAAAGCTCTTAGAAAATCCTCATCAAACTGAAGTTCTAATATCTCATACCTCAAAATAGATAGTGATTGTTCTGGGAAATGATCTTGAATTGGGAGAACATAATTATCATCATACTGATCATATTTAGGCAAATTTTCAGAAGAAGGAATGTCATCAATTATAAACAATGGATCAGTAGATTTCTCTTACAATAATCCCAATATATCCTGATTAGACTGGTTGCATTCTATTTGAAAGTCATTATTTTGCTCAATAGGAGTGCTATCAAGCAATGGGCCTTTTTGGGAAGGTAGAATAACATGAGCATCAACTTGTTCTTCTGTCCCTTCATGGATAAAAACTTTTGTACATTCATCAACATTAGAAGAAGTAGAAACAATTTCTTCATTATGTAAATATTTTGAGGATGGTTGCATGTTTAGAAGCAAATTGATTTCTTCTTCGGTGAGGGGGGGTAACCAAATTGATACCGGTCATAGCATGATCATGGTAACCAATGGACACTATTGGGTACTAGAGTCCCACGATGGCCCTGCTCCTGAAGTGCTTTACCAGCATACTGCTCCCTGTTTCAATTCCTTTTGTCGTCGTCGCTAATGCCCAACCTGCCCAACCACCCAACCAGGCATTTCCGTGCTTCTTGTACCAAACATGATAACTTTCTATTAGATTCAAAAGCAATGAAATAAATTCACATCATACCTCATTAGTAGTTTGTCAATAAGGTGTTACTTTGTAGTTTTGTCACTTCCTTATCATAACAAGTCAAACTATTGCTTGATCGAATCATCAGCGGTGAAATGATATCACATTCAGCTCAAAAACACAACCATTATAGGTCAAAATAATGAATCACACGCAATCATCATAAACCATAATCATAAATCACATATAACCATCATAAGTCATAATCGTAGATCACATGCATAATAGAACTGAAATAAAATACCAATACTCATCCTTCATCGGTCCTTACTTCTACCTTTGCTCTTTTGTACACACACCGGATCAGTGTCCATACCCGACAAACACCCACTGTCTTCTCCTCAACCATCTGCACATACATATATTTTTCATCACACACATACAACAATACACGACATACAACACCATGCAATACATGCACCTACACCCGGCGTACAAGATAGAACAACACACATACATATATAAAATACCACACAACGAATACACATGTCACAATACCACGACTACACCATGCACATACATATTACCTATCAAAAACCCTAATAGTTAGTGTTTTGGATGTCATTAGGCTATAAATAGCACTATATAGAAGGAAGAAGTATTGTGTCGTATTGTAATTGAGCTTTTCTCTGTTTGAGGTTGCCCCCTCGAAGAGGCAAGTGAACATTGTATCTTGTTTCTGCATAATGAAATATCTTTGTCGCTTGTCTCTTTTATGGTGATATCTATGTATATTGGCTATTTTGTTTCATATTTCTTGTGTTCTAGCTCGTCTAACTGGTCAAGTGCATAACACTAGGATTCACCTCCTTCCTAGGAATTCTATAATCGACTTCCAAGTCAAATCTACATCCAGTGTCAAACACTATAATCATGTGCCACTGTATCCTCAGTGAACAGTTACTGACTCATTGTTCCAGGGCACACTCCCAATGTGAATATGATTCCATATGGAAATGTTAATGACCAAAACAAATCCATCCCCAACCTTCCCTTATATGTTGCGTAGTCCCTCAGGCAATTCGCTCACCACCTTCCATGTAGTCACACACCTTCCAAGTTCCACAACCATCCCTTTCTCTACTACACAATCCCTTCGGTGATCCCTCCGTTGGTAAGGTTTCCTCACATCATAAGATCCAAAAACAAGGGCATATACCTAGCTCAAAACCATCATACCGGTCATAGCATGATCATGGTAACCAATGGACACTATTGGGTACTAGAGTCCCACGATGGCCCTGCTCCTGAATTGCTTTACCAACACATTGCTCCCTGTTTCAATTCCTTTTGTCGCTGCTGCTAATGCTTACAATCAGTTTCAACCACCCAACCAGGAATTTCCGTGCTTCTTGTACCAAACACATAACCTTCATTAGATTCAAAAGTAAATTGAAATAAATTCACATCATACCTCATTAGTAGCTCTTCAATAAGGTACACTTGCAGTTTTGTTCACTTCCTACCACAACAAGTCAAACTATTTGTTTGATCGAATCATCATGTATAAACATATCACATTCGGTTAGCTCAAAACACAACCATCATAGGTCAAAATAATTAATCACACACAATCATCATAAACCATAATCATAAATCACATATAACCATCATAAGTCATAATCGTAGATCACATGCATAACAGAACTGAAATAAAATACCAATACTTATCCTTCATCCTTCCTTACTTCTGCCTTTGCTCTTTTGTACACACACCGGATCGGTTTCCATACCCGACAAACACCCACTGCCTTCTCCTCAACCATGTGCACATACACATATTTTGCATCACAAACATACAACCATACACGACATACAACACCATGCAATACATGCACCTACACCCGGCGTACAATATAGCACAATACACATACATATATAAAGTACCACACAACGAATACACATGTCACAATACCACGACTACACCATGCACATACATATTACCTATCAAAAACCCTAATAGTTAGGGTTTTGGATGTCATTAGGCTATAAATAGCACTATATAGAAGGAAGAAGTATTGTGTTGTATTGTATTTGAGCTTTTCTCTGTTGGAGGTTGCCCCCTCAAAGAGGCAAGTGAACATTGTATCTTGTTTCTGCATAATGAAATATCTTTGTCGCTTGTCTCTTTTATGGTGATATCTATGTATATTGGCTATTTTGTTTCATATTTCTTGTGTTCTAGCTCGTTTAACTGGTCAAGTGCATAACACTAGGATTCACTTCCTTCCTAGGAATTCTATAATCGACTTCCAAGTCAAATCTACATCCAGTGTCTAACACTATAATCATGTGCCACTATATCCTCAATGAACAGTTACCGACTCATTGTTCCAGGGCACACTCCCAATGTGAATATGATTCCATCTGGCAATGTTAATGACCAAAACAAATCCATCCCCGACCTTCCCTTAAATGTTGTGTAGTCCCTCGGGCAATTCGGTCACCACCTTCCATGTAGTAACACACCTTCCAAGTTCCGCAGCCATCCCCTTCTCTACTACACAATCCCATCGGTGATCCCTCCATTGGTAAGGTTTCCTCACATCAGAAGGTCCAAAAACCAAGGCATATACCTAGCTCAAAACCATCATACCGGTCATAGCATGATCATGGTAACCAATGGACACTATTGGGTACTAGAGTCCCACGATGGCCCTGCTCCTGAAGTGCTTTACCAGCATACTGCTCCCTGTTTCAATTCCTTTTGTTGTTGCTGCTAATGC
Organism: Pinus albicaulis; assembly: GCA_034641835.2. NCBI lineage: Eukaryota > Viridiplantae > Streptophyta > Pinopsida > Pinales > Pinaceae > Pinus > Pinus albicaulis. The sequence continues at coordinate 1,152,358,453 of CM076577.1, read as the reverse complement.
TTACAATCAGTTTCAACCACCCAACCATGCATTTCCGTGCTTCTTGTACCAAACACATAACTTTCATTAGATTCAAAATAAATTGAAATAAATTCACATCATACCTCATTAGTAGCTCGTCAATAAGGTACACTTGCAGTTTTGTTCACTTCCTACCACAACAAGTCAAACTAGTTGTTTGATCGAATCATCATGTATAAACATATCACATTCGGTTAGCTCAAAACACAACCATCATAGGTCAAAATAATGAATCACACACAATCATCATAAACCATAATCATAAATCACATATAACCATCATAAGTCATAATCGTAGATCACATGCATAATAGAACTGAAATAAAATACCTATACTTATCCTTCATCCATCCTTACTTCTACCTTTGCTCTTTTGTACACACATCGGATCGGTTTCCATACCCGACAAACACCCACTGCCTTCTCCTCAACCATGTGCACATACACATATTTTGCATCACACACATACAACCATACACGACATACAACACCATGCAATACATGCACCTACACCTGGCGTACAATATAGCACAATACACATACATATATAAAGTACCACACAACGAATACACAAGTTACAATACCATGACTACACCATGCACATACATATTACCTATCAAAAACCCTAATAGTTAGGGTTTTGGATGTCATTAGGCTATAAATAGCACTATATAGAAGGAAGAAGTATTGTGTCGTATTGTAATTGAGCTTTTCTCTGTTGGAGGTTGCCCCCTCGAAGAGGCAAGTGAACATTGTATCTTGTTTCTGCATAATGAAATATCTTTGTCGCTTGTCTCTTTTATGGTGATATCTATGTATATTGGCTATTTTGTTTCATATTTCTTGTGTTCTAGCTCATCTAACTGGTCAAGTGCATAACACTAGGATTCACCTCCTTCCTAGGAATTCTATAATCGACTTCCAAGTCAAATCTACATGCAGTGTCGAACACTATAATCATGTGCCACTATATCCTTAGTGAACAGTTACCGACTCATTGTTCCAGGGCACACTCCCAATGTGAATATGATTCCATCTAGAAATGTTAATGACCAAAACAAATCCATCCCTGACCTTCCCTTATATGTTGCGTAGTCCCTCGGGCAATTCGGTCACCACCTTCCGTGTAGTCACACACCTTCCAAGTTCCGCAGCCATCCCCTTCTCTACTACACAATCCCTTCGGCGATCCCTCCGTTGGTAAGGTTTCCTCACATCAGAAGGTCCAAAAACCAAGGCATATACCTAGCTCAAAACCATCATACCGGTCATAGCATGATCATGGTAACCAATGGACACTATTGGGTACTAGAGTCCCACGATGGCCCTGCTCCTGAAGTGCTTTACCAGCATACTGCTCCCTGTTTCAATTTTTGTTGTCATTGCCACGTTTACAATCAACAACCACTCCAACCAGAACAAGCCACCAAATACGATACTTAATAGATTCGTGTTAAATTAGTGAACGATTTACACCTCATTATTAGCTCGCTAATAAGGCACACTTGCAATTTTGTTCACTTCTACCCACCACAACAAGTCAAAACTAGTTGTTCGATCGAATCATCATGTATAAACATATCACATTTGGTTAGCTCAAAACACAACCATCATAGGTCAAAATAATGAATCACACGCAATCATCATAAACCATAATCATAAATCACATATAACCATCATAAGTCATAATCGTAGATCACATGCATAATAGAACTGAAATAAAATACCAATACTTATCCTTCATCGGTCCTTACTTCTGCCTTTGCTCTTTTGTACACACACTGAATCGATTTCCATACCCGACAAACACCCACTGCCTTTTTGCTCAACCATGTGCACATACACATATTTTGCATCACACACATACAACCATACACAACATACAACACCATGCAATACATGCACCTACACCTGGCGTACAATATAGCACAATACACATACATATATAAAGTACCACACAACGAATACACATGTCACAATACCACGACTACACCATGCACATACATATTACGTATCAAAAACCCTAATAGTTAGGGTTTTGGATGTCATTAGGATATAAATAGCATTATATAGAAAATTGTGTCGTATTGTAATTGAGCTTTTCTCTATTGGAGGTTGCTCCCTCGAAGAGGCAAGTGAACATTGTATCTTGTTTCTGCATAATGAAATATCTTTGTCGCTTGTCTCTTTTATGGTGATATCTATGTATATTGGCTATTTTGTTTCATATTTCTTGTGTTCTAGCTCGTCTAACTGGTCAAGTGCATAACACTAGGATTCACCTCCTTCCTAAGAATTCTATAATCGACTTGCAAGTCAAATCTACATCCAGTGTCGAACACTATAATCTTGTGCCACTATATCCTCAGTGAACAGTTACCGACTCATTGTTCCAGGGCACACTCCCAATGTGAATATGATTCCATTTGGAAATGTTAATGACCAAAACAAATCCATCCCTGACCTTCCCTTATATGTTGCGTAGTCCCTCGGGCAATTCGGTCACCACCTTTCGTGTAGTCACACACCTTCCAAGTTCCGCAGCCACCCCTTTTCTACTACACATTCCCTTCGGTGATCCCTCCGTTGGTAAGGTTTCCTCATATCAGAAGGTCCAAAAACCAAGGCATATACCTAGCTCAAAACCATCATATCGGTCATAGCATGATCATGGTAACCAATGGACACTATTGGGTACTAGAGTCCCACGATGGCCCTTCTTTTGAAGTGCTTTACTGGCATACTGCTCCCTGTTTCAATTCCTTTTGTTGCTGCTGCTAATGCTTACAATCAGTTTCAACCACCCAACCAGGCATTTCCGTGCTTCTTGTACCAAACACATAACTTTCATTAGATTCAAAATTAATTGAAATAAATTCACATCATACCTCATTAGTAGCTCGTCAATAAGTTACACTTGCAGTTTTGTTCACTTCCTACCACAACAAGTCAAACTAGTTGTTTGATCGAATCATCATGTATAGACATATCACATTTGGTTAGCTCAAAACACAACCATCATAGGTCAAAATAATGAATCACACGCAATCATCATAAACCATAATCATAAATCACATATAACCATCATAAGTCATAATCGTAGATCACGTGCATAATAGAACTGAAATAAAATACCAATACTTATCCTTCATCGGTCCTTACTTCTGCCTTTGCTCTTTTGTACACACACCGGATCGGTTTCCATACCCGACAAACACCCACTGCCTTCTCCTCAACCATGTGCACATACACATATTTTGCATCACACAAAGACAACCATACATGACATACAACACCATGCAATACATGCACCTACACCCGACGTACAATATAGCACAATACACATACATATATAAAGTACCACACAACGAATACACATGTCACAATACCACGACTACACCGTGCACATACATATTACCTATCAAAAACCCTAATAGTTAGGGTTTTGGATGTCATTAGGCTATAAATAGCACTATATAGAAGGAAGAAGAATTGTGTCGTATTGTAATTGAGCTTTTCTCTGTTGGAGGTTGCCCCCTCGAAGAGGCAAGTGAACATTGTATCTTGTTTCTGCATAATGAAATATCTTTGTCGCTTGTCTCTTTTATGGTGATATCTATGTATATTGGCTATTTTGTTTCATATTTCTTGTGTTCTAGCTCGTCTAACTGGTCAAGTGCATAACACTAGGATTCACCTCCTTCCTAGGAATTCTATAATCGACTTGCAAGTCAAATCTACATCCAGTGTCGAACACTATAATCATGTGCCACTATATCCTCAGTGAACAGTTACTGACTCATTGTTCCAGGGCACACTCCCAATGTGAATATGATTCCATCTGGCAATGTTAATGACCAAAAAAAATCCATCCCCGACCTTCCCTTATATGTTGCGTAGTCCCTCGGGCAATTCGGTCACCACCTTCCGTGTAGTCACACACCTTCCAAGTTCCGCAGCCATCCCCTTCTCTACTACACAATCCCTTCGGCGATCCCTCCATTGGTAAGGTTTCCTCACATCATAAGGTCCAAAAACCAAGGCATATACCTAGCTCAAAACCATCATACCGGTCATAGCATGATCATGGTAACCAATGCACACTATTGGGTACTAGAGTCCCACGATGGCCCTGCTCCTGAAGTGCTTTACCAGCATATTTCTCCCTGTTTCAATTCCTTTTGTTGCTGCTGCTAATGCTTACAATCAGTTTCAACCACCCAACCAGGCATTTCCGTGCTTCTTGTACCAAACACATAACTTTCGTTAGATTCAAAATAAATTGAAATAAATTCACATCATACCTCATTAGTAGCTCGTCAATAAGGTACACTTGCAATTTTGTTCACTTCCTACCACAACAATTCAAACTAGTTGTTTGATCGAATCATCATGTATAAACATATCACATTTTGTTAGCTCAAAACACAACCATCATAGGTCAAAATAATGAATCACATGCAATCATCATAAACCATAATCATAAATCACATATAACCATCATAAGTCATAATCGCAGATCACATGCATAATAGAACTGAAATAAAATACCAATACTTATCCTTCATCGGTCCTTACTTCTGCCTTTGTTCTTTTGTACACACACCGGATCGGTTTCCATACCCGACAAACACCCACTGTCTTCTCCTCAACCATGTGCACATACACATATTTTTCATCACACACATACAACCATATAGGACATACAACACCACGAAATACATGCACCTACACCCGGCGTACAATATAGCACAATACACATACATATATAAAGTACCACACAACGAATACACATGTCACAATACCACGACTACACCATGCACATACATATTACCTCATGCTCACAACACAACATGTACGACATGCACACGATACCACATGTATACCAGTATCATCTACAAAACATGTACACATTACCATCTATACACAACACTTCCTTCACAACATCACATGTATACGACACCACCTGCACAATGTGCACACAACACCAAATGTACACCGCACCACCTGTACAATGTTTACATAATACCACATGTATACAACACCACATGCATGACATGTACACAACACCACATGTACAAAACGCCACATGCACGTCATGTAGACGACACCACCTACACACAACACCACATGTACACAACACCACATGCACACAACACCATACCTACATAGCAACATATGTACAACACACACACACAACACCATATGTACATAACACTGCATATACAACATGTACATAGCACCATACGTACACAACACCGCACATCCAACATGTGCAAATCACCATATGCACACAACACCGCATATCCAACATGTGCATAATACGATAGGTACACAACACCGCATATCCAACATGTGCATAGCACCATATATACCTTACACTGTGTATGCAATATACACACAACATCATATATACAGCATGTATACAACATCATATGTACACAATACTACATGTGTGACATGTACACATCACCATAGGTACAATCACTAAATATAAAACAATAGTACTGCACATCCATAGACCACACACTGACACCACAAGCAACCTTGCTTCTAGTGTCTTTCCATTATCCATGCCTATCCCAGCACCATGCCTATCCTAGCATGCCACAAATCACACTACTTTCACTTCGTCGATGTAACCCTCAACATTACTTGTCCATAAAACAAACATAGGCATAGTACAAGCATATAATATCAATTCATGTCCACATGATACTTACCTCTTGGATATTTCAGGGTTACTCTTCCCACTTGATTCCTCATAAGACCAAGAACCTCTTCATGTCATTCACCTGCATAAGAAATCATTCCTCCACAAGAATGACCCTTGAAAACTGTGTCATACAGTGGCATAGATAGATAGATAGATAGATAGATATAATTATAGCATAAAACAATCATGATCCTATGAGACAATGACATACATACATGCATATATACATATAAACATTAGCATCATGATCCATGATGACCCTTTCAGTCACAACATACATACATACATACATGTATACATAGATAAACATCAACATAAACATAATCACAACACAATTGCTAGATATCATAAGGTATAGGTTCGGAGAACTTTCTATATCTGTGCACACCATGCACAACATTGAGGACAACAGTGCCCAACATAGTGAAGGGATTTGACGCCTCAAATCCATTTAATTTACCTTTCTCGTTACCTTTATTGTGTTTGTACTGCCATCATCCATGTACCACAGTGGACCCAACCAGTCCAACTGAATATCATATTCTTACCTTCCATTGTGCTTACTCATGCATTGAGCTTCATCCATGTCTTTTATCACATGTTGGGTACCCCACAGCTCTCCCCGCACTCCATTAACCTCCCTCTTTCCCAACCAATTCCCAAGGCTCTCAAACAAAATGCAGGAAAAAAAATAAAACCATGAAAACCAATAACAATACAACACCGCAAACAAAGTGGCATGGCCATTCACTAGACGCAATCAAGACCGCAAATAAAGCACAACAAATCTCAAGATGCCAAAAGCACAATACTATCAACAAACAGCATGACTCAATCCCCCATGGCTTCCCAACACTTCCAATGGAAATCTCAACCTGAGCCTTCTCCAATATTTCATGACAGTCTCTCTGTCATGCAATCCCCTGCATCATCTCTCCATAAACACATAATTCTCAGTGCATAATATAAACATACAATATACCAGTTCCCTTAACTTGTTATGCCAGGCACACTGCCTTGTATCTGAACACGTACATATATCATCTCTCGAGGGACTCCAATACTTTGACGAATCCAACCACAACTAGAAACAAACTGGTATACCTATCAGATACATATTCACAAATATAGCACATATCCACATAATTCTAGAGAATATCAAGGTTAAGAAGACTTCCTGTATGCATAACACTCATTCATTTGGAATTAGGGTTTCCAAACACAACCCAAGGAATTCTTACCCAATTCCTTCCTTGTACCATTTACCTTACTACAATTGAGTCTTACTACATGCTATCACATCACCCATCTATTATTTATATAGACAAATAAACTATTACCTTGTCATGCTAATACCAAGCATGTTTCCCTGCGACTGTTCGCCACGTGCCAATCACATGTTCCACATATCAAGACATCTTATCTATCAATTTGAAATCAACCTTTTCCAAGACTGACAACCATGTCACAATCAAACAATAGTCAAAGTCATAATACTACAAACGTACTTACACTCAAGTACATATCAACTATCTCAACACATATTGCGTTAGTACAACCATATTAAGACCAAATCATTTCTTCGTGCAATCTTATAGACACATACTAAAACATTCAACAATAACTAGACAAAATAATATACACCAACACTCAAACACCAAATAGATGACATAATCTAACATTCAAATATAAAGTAGACGGCATAAGCAAGCTCATACCTTAATGTATCTCAGGGGAGACTATCTTGTATGCACAATCAATCTAGACCAGCATAATATAACTTCTAAACACGTCAACTCAAACATAAATAAGGTCATGATATCCATAACAATAACTAGCTAACATGTTCACATCGTAAGCTCATAAACAAATGTGATTCATGCATAACACTCACATATGCACAGTTAGTCTAGATTAGTACAACACACTATCATAATTAGGTCAACTCATACCTGAATGTCATAACCCTAACCAACTGCATAGACCAATCCAAAATAGCATGATACATTTAAAATCAAGATATTAAAGAGATAACCCTAATCATTAAGTTAACTAACATATAACAACAATAAGTTAACATATGACATATTCATCAAAAACATATAACATAGCCATCAAGTTTATATCATGCTTGACTCTCTAATGCATGTACATATCATCACACTAATTAACTAACAAATATCATGTATGTAACCATAAAATAAATAGAATGAAAGGCATACACATAACCATAATGCATATAACTACACTAATCAACTATCATTTATCACATATTTTTGTCCAGGTAAATCCCCTCCACGGACAGAGGCGATCCCTCTAGCCCTAGGGTGGGTCTAGCAACTGCGGGAACATACTAACACCTACCTTCCTAGATTGTAAATGAAATTCAGAGCAAGGAAGATGACCTACCTTGTTTTGATGCTATGTTGTCGCATTCCATCGAAGCTTCTTGATTCGTCACTCTCCTCAAGCTTGATACATGTTGTTACCAATGTTCTATTACCTGTACAGACAGTCAAGACACCACGACAAGCGTAAAATTATGACAAACATAAAACAATTACAATCTATCTATTGATCAATGAATGCTAAAAATCTCATTATAAATGTAAACAAGAGTGGAAGATAGACATCAATTGCATTTTATTATGATAAAGACAAGGGGAGTTTACAACCAAGCCTTGATGTTGAGGCTCTCCTTCAGCATGTTTGTATCCAAGCACGTTTGCAACACCCTCATACACAAAGATCTAAAATCTCATTATGTTCCTAACACATAAAAACAATCACACTCTGCACTATTCTCTCGAAGCTATGATTGCTTCTTCTCTCTATGCTAACTAAGGTAGCAGAGGTGAAAGAGGTCTCCTTGTATAACAATGGAGGAGGAGGTTATGGGCCCTCAAATAATGGGAAAAGAGCTTATCCTTTAGAGTAGTTTCTATTTCTTGGGAACAAGAAGCCCAAAGGCGAATTCCTTGGCCATATCCTCAAAACAAACTTCCAGCTCGCCACCTCGCGAAGATTATAGTTGTGGAAGCTTAATTTCTATTTAGAAAACTTTCCAAAAGAGGATCAGCGCGGGTCCGACATTAAGACAAAGCGCCAATCGGCGCGGATCTCAGTGCAAATCTCTGCTATCAGTGCGGGTCAAACAATGATACAAAGCACCGACCTTGAAAACCAGGTTTTTATAGGGATCTTCCAGAAAATTTGTAAAGCGAGATGAATTGGCAGACAAAGTGTGGTTTAGGGGTATGTATTCCATTCTTGGAAAGTACACAAGGGTCGCAGTATGGGTCCTCCAGGATCAAGGAATGGAGAGTACAGGGATAGTGACAAATTACTCTGTAACACATATGTAACCATAATAGTAGAATGACAAACATATGAGTAACCCTAATGCTCACAACAACAATGAATCACATATGTGCATGCCTAGTATACCAACTTGTATGATGACATACTCTTACCCCAAATTCCATTGTTGCAACATCACTTTAATGATTTGCATCTCTTGCTCTATCTTAGCCAAAACATTAGCATCATAACATACCAATAGCATCATGATGACCTAATTTCATACAATGACCTTATGCATAATAACCTTCGCCATGAAAATGCATGCATAACAACATATATACACCGACATGCATAACAAATGCATATACAACCATACACTCATGACGATACATACCACAACAACATCATCAACCTTCAAATGGCGACATCACTACAACCATGATCAACATCGTGCAAATGTAACAAGAACATGGACTCTAAGCATAAGGAACACACATGCAATCGACTTTAATGCATGAACAAAACACTGCCCATCCAGTCTGAGGGATGAACCATGCCCTGATACCACTCTATAACACCCTCTTCCCACATCTACCCGAGTAATTTGCCAACAGGGCAAACATGCGACGAGAGGCTACTATAATGAGATTCAACCTCCTAGGTGACCTTAAGGAATTGGAACTGACAAAAACACAACATACATACCTTATACAACAAGAACAACACCCCCATGAGGTAACCCAACCATTTAGGCCTCTTACCCCTGGGTCACACTGACCTTTTCACCTCTTCGAGCCATAGACACAAGCACAGGCTTGCAAGCTAGTGTCTAGGGGGTTACAGACGTAGGCATAACACTGCATGCTAGTGTCCAGGGACTCAATTCCTTAGTTTTGTAACAACGTCCCCAAGATTTGAGCCACCTTTTCAGGGCCATAACATAGTGCTCTGCCCATAACTTCATGAAAAGTTCAGAGATGATAAATAACAACAGTAAAATGATACATAAGTAATCACATCAATAAGAACTCATATAGACTCCTGCTAACCATGACAATAATTTTGCCAAACATGTAACAAACATTATAATTGCAGGTGTAAAAAATAGATATGAGCGTAGGGGTCTCATACTTATCTGAGAATTGTTAAGAAGCATTTCTCCCCTACATCATTAGCTTCAATATTATCTATTTAACCATAGATACACTGTGCATTAATATATAGGTAAAAACACAGGTAGAGTCATACATCACCATTGTTAAAATACATGCTTATAACCAGCATAATAACAAAAAAAATACAGTGGATATAATAGCAATAGAATCCAGATAATAACCAATACATTTATACATCAAATACCAAAGGAATGAGCTTCTCATTTATGAACGTAAAAACCAACCAGAGATGGGACTTCCACGTTCCACCTGACCATAGATTAGTTGATCCAAATCTCTCTTCAGCCAATCACCCCTGTGCCATATTCCAATCATGAATGTGGGAATCTTAACCAACAAGAAAGAACCAACAAGCATGAATGCTACCAGAGTTCTCTGCCTACACCATGAGGAAATTTCCTATCTCCTAGTTTCTTAGGCATTACTGCAATCCACAGTCTAAATCAGGGATTATTAGGCCCTAAACAGAGACATACTCTCCAGGCTTTACTGTACATCCCATCTCGGGACTACTAGGCCCAACAAAGAGCACCCACCTCTCAGGCTTTACCGCAACTCGAACCCAGATCACTGGGCCCTAAACCGAGGCAAACCACCTCTGGGATTTACTATATATCCCGCCATTCACAGGTTGAGGATTCCTAGGCCCACTGAGGCAACACACTATTCGACATTATCGTAATCCACAGTCTGGTTCAGTTGTTACTAGGCCATATTTTATATCAATTTAGAAATCCACCTCACTCAGCTTTAAATCCATCCAACAATTCAACTAAACCAAAACATGAGAACTCCACAACACCATAACTATCTAGAAATGGTAAGGTTAGGTTGAAAACATTGTCACGCCTGGAAAATCCCATGCTAAGACAAAAAAGAACCACATGCATGCGAGTTCTAACAAGGAAATCACACATGCAAATCATTACCTACAAAGAATCCTGTTGTAGTTGCTCGATTCCTCTTTTTCCTTGTTTGCTTCCTCCTTCTTCTTGCTTTCTTTCCTTTCTTGGTCCAATGCCAAAATGCTCCAAGAAACTCTAAGTGTCCAAGGGTGAGTGAGAGAGATAGAGAATACAATGAGAGCCATAAGTGTGAGCAAAAAGCTTAGCAAAAGCTTGTCAACTGATCCTCAAAAGCCTTTTTATCAATGAGGCCTCTATAAATTTCTTCATTTTCCATTATTTTGCTTCATTTTCCTCCTCACATGCAACCTGTGACATCTCACCTTCCTTTTCTCCTATTTTCCATTATTTTCATAAATAAATGTGCCACAAATATTTGTTGCCTCTTTAATGCATTAGCCATTACCTTTTCCAATTTCATTTAGGCATAATCACTGAAATGAACACCCACAAAGATGTTTTTTCCCTACAGTAAACTTGGAATAAGTGTCCCATCAACCATGGTATTATATATTTTTACATGTATTTTTAACGAGGGTTGTTACATCAACCAACTAGACCTAAACAAACTCCCAAGTTTGAGGAACAACCTCATTCTATAATAGATAAGTAGGAATAAACCCAAGTTTTATAATTTTAATTATTTTGAATATTTTGGACTTATTGATTGTTTTATGTGAGAGTGAGGCTAACATTCCCCCCCTCAATCATAAGTCCAAAGTAAAAACTTGGTACCATCTCCAAGTCTTCATGCTGAAACTGCTAAGTTGACCTTCAATGAAGAACTGCCTGAAAAACCACCAAAACTGGATGCCGAAAAAACTCCAATATGAAGAGAGCACACCAAGAGAAGTTAATCAAATGAAAGTCTAATACAACTCTGAAAATGCTTGAAAACTCAATCAAATGTCAATCTGTAATTCAAAAGGATCCATCTATCCTTTGCTTTGTCCAATGACCATCCAAGTGAACAAAAGAATGTCCAAAAATTCTCTCAATCAACATCCCAATCGGTTTCCCACTAGAAAAATTTTGATGCCCACTAACAAAACTTGTTGATGTCGAAACTTTCAATATGACAACCATCAATTCCCCCCTTTGTCAGTTGAAAGGAGAGACCATAACCATATTCATTTGTTTTTTAATTGCCACCTTCAGATGTAGGAGATTTTCACCATTGTACTCCCCACATGAGAGTAACATCTTCATGTGACTGTTGGCTGTAATAGGTGAGATTGAATTTTGCGATAAAACTTATACAATTGTTTGACTGTAGATGACCACTCCCAAGGATCAAGCCATGCATAATTGATCTTCATTCTGGTTAGTTGGTTTTGTTTGCAACATCTCTCTGGTGAGTGGTTCTTCTTGTCACAATGGTGACAACGATGGAGATCAAAACAATGATCATCCATATGATCTGTTCTTTGACAATGCTGACATTTTAGATTTAATTTAACTTTCTCATGGTTGATCCAGAAATCCTCCACTGATAAACTTGATTGGTTTTGTATAATATGGGATATGTAAGTTGTTGTCATCTTTCTCATATACTAGACCACATCGATTTTTGTTACATTGGATTTCTTCCCATAGTTTAATGATTGGATTGGAACAAGAAGGCTAAACTTGATCATGGACAACTCCCACATTTGAATTTGTATGGTTGATTGGCTTGGAATCATCATCTTCTGCATTATAATTTGTATTGTTGAAATGCTTCGAAACACAACCCTTTTGCAACAGCCCATCTCATTGCAGTTGTCATTCAAGTTGGAGAAACTCAACCATTTAACGAGCTTGATGTAGATACATTTTAATATCAACAAGAGTCGCTTTGCAGATTTTTACCGTGTCTTCAATAGTGGATAAGATTAGATTGTTAAGAACCTCTAACAACTAAATGTTTTTCTCTATGTGAACTCGCTCACTTGAACTCATGCTCGCTTGATTTTAACACTTACTTGATTTTTCGAACTCGCTAGCTTGAACTTGTTTGCTTAAACTTGATTTCTTGAATTTTAGGCTCGCTTGATCTTATAGTTGTGCTTTGCTTACTTGATTTGAAAAGTTTTCGGTGTTGGCTACCACAGAAAATGCACCCAATTCGATTCAATTTACAATGATTAAAATGGGTGTCGGGTTCAACCGAGAATGCATCCAGTACAATTCCAATTCAACTTAATAAGTTAACTTACAAAAGATTATGATTTGCAAGTTACAATACAATTCAATTTTGATTTGATTTGACTCTTACAAAAAATGGTTATAAGTGCATTGTTCAAAAATTAATGTTTAATTGATGCAAATGTTGTTGATGTAGTTGCGTGTTGATGCAGACTTGTCTTGAAATGTTGATTATTGCTTGAGTTTGCTTTTTTTTGAAGCTTCTTAATTGTAGGTGCTTGAACATATATGCTTTGCTACTTGATTACAGATGCTTAAACTCCTAGAGTGTATTGTTGTATGATGAAAAATTGCAACTATTGTGTCAAAACTAGACAAAAAATACCATAAGTCTTCAAACATAAAATCACCGTCACATGCTAGTAAAGTGTACCTAAGATCCCCTTATTCAGATTTCAAGCAAATCTATAACACTTGGCATTTTTTTTTTCTTTTTTTCTGACATTCAATCACTTCCTTAACATTCCACTCTGCACTTCATTCCACTCTGCACGTCGTTCACTAACATTCCAATTATAAAAAGTTTTAATTAATAGCTACACCCTACGATAATGAGCTCAAAGACCCGATTTCTCCCAAACCATCTCATTTCCATACTATTCCAATGGACTAAGAACCTTTAAATTGATTGACCACAATTATTCAAAACAGACTATTCTTGGGATTCAAACTTCTATGCATTGACACTCTACTATGATGTTTTAACGCACACCGCTACAGGATTCAATGCAACACTTAAAATTGATTTTTCATGAAACAATAGAATAAAAGCGACTTACCTCCAACATACTCAAAATGTGTGTTTTCCATCTCACTAATTTAAAGACTTCACGACTTTGATGTACTTACTTCACCACTTCTTCTCGTTTGATGATGCAGTATCAATGTGAACGCCTGGTACTCGAGAATAGATCAGTCAAATAGGTTACATGATGATATTATTTCTCAAGTAGCATTTTCAATGCATTGCAAATTTTTAGACACAGGTACTCCAGGCAGATTATAACACTCCTTACGGTGATTCACTGCTACGTACACTTCTACGTTGGTGATTTCTTGAAACTCGACTCCACCAGGCACAGCTTAAATATATCTACTGCAGTGTGATTTGGAAGAAACTGATTCAAATTCTATGCATTGGAGTCATTTAATGTTGTAACTGGGGCAGGAGTACAACGCCTCTGGCTTTGGTCAAGGAGCGGAAAAACAAAAGGACAAGGCACACACAGCCGAAGTGAAAAAAAACCAAGAAATATTAGCCACTCAGTTATTTTCAAACTAACATCTTTCCCGGCTAACTTTACTTGCATCGGGAATATTGCCGATGTGGATGGACGCGTACAATGAGAATGAACTATTCATTTTTTTCAGTGCAAACCTGGAATCCAAATGTACAACTGAAACAGAGAAGATTGTTGAAATTTGATGGGGTCAGATCGCTTCTCAATCTGATTTTGGTTAGTTCATAGTTTTAATGGTGCACTTTCCACCCATGCCGCAAACTACTCTTTGACTATTGATGCCTTTGACTTGATCTCTTACCTACATCGCTCAATCTCCCAACAAATCGTTGTAGTGGGAAAGCAAGAGTCGTTGATCCATACATACGACCCAAGCAATTGTTCAGTTTTTAGCGATTGTAAGCTCTTAATTGCTTCTTCCAAGCCAAGATGTCAATCACTTGTGCAACATTTCTTCCCTTCAAAGTGAACCTATCCTCTAATTCTTCTTCAAGCGGCTCACAAAAAATGTAGTGAGAATTAGAGGGCACGGGCCTGCGTCTTCTCTCACATGTTGCTGCAGAGATATTTTTATGGAATATTGATTCCCTCCATAGTCTGATACCGAATTCAAACGTGTACAGACAGAGGCACCCCAGATTGGCATAAATCCTTGACAATTCACATCCTAACAGCCATTTAGATAGCTTGGTCCATGTTGCCTATAATCTAGCCACAAGACTATTATCATACTAGAAAATTGGAGATTGGATTTCTCTCCTTCGCTCAGTCCAACACTTACTCTCTATGCAATGACGATATGTCACATGGTAACCTCAACGAAGTTTTGAATAAATACAGCTTTAACATTGCGCTCTCTGCTCTAGCACCTTGAGCTCTGCACTTTGAAGACATTTTTGTATTTTACCCATTTTGATATCTAACATGCTTGCTTGTACTCGCTCTCTTGCAGCCCGAGATTATGAGAAGGTACTGCCTTTGAACGAATACATATTTCATTTTGTACTACTGCACTGACGTGCATATTGTTTTACCTTTTTTTGTACAAAGGGGTATCCCTAATATCATAGGGTTTTATCTTAGTTGTTGTTTACTTAAGCAAAGTTTTTTCTTATATATCAATCCTTCAATAGTAAGAATGGAACGATCCTCTCATTCAAAGCACAACCTTCCAAACGATGGATTATGCCATAGGGTTTGCTCTAAATTGATATCTAGTTCAAATATGAGCATCTGAATAAAAGTTAAAAAAAAAAAAAAAGCATCTCAATTGTAACCAAACCACATGCCCTTTCAAGAAGACTCTTGTTCTCACAATAACAACTTTTTAATGCTTATAACTTAAAATAAATTATTGTTGACCTGAATGATGCATTCTATTGTTATTGGGATTAGCTCAAACAATTGTGATGATAATAATTCTACTAAGGGTTGTTGTTGCTTGATAGCCAACAAAAAATCATGCGACCAACATCATAATAAATCTTTGTAGAAACTTTACATTGCTATAACACGTACTCATCGTATATCAACTCATATATTTATGCGGACTTTGTAGTTTCCAGGACTGCAGGCATCTGCTATGTTGGCTCTTTGCAAGCTAATGGTTGTTGATGCAGAATTCTTGGTGCCTTTATATAGATCCCACATCTATATTTGAATTATGGTGCATTTATATAGATCCCACATCTATATTTGAATTATGGTGCATTTATATAGATCAAACAACTCTTTTGAATGCATAGAGCATGGCTCTCCTTATCATGTATACCCAACAGGTAGCCACCCCTCAACGCATAACACTTTAACAACACAAATCTCAGAAGAAAAAAAATTAAATGCCACACACCAGCATCACGAACCTCAACTCGGCTCTACGCACTAGAAGACAACATTTTCAATCCATTTTCAACTATCCCATTGCTGATGCAGATAATTGGGTTGGAACTCCACCCATGGTGAATATTACTGGAAATTTCTCGTACAACTAGTGCATTAAATCACAGGCAGTTGTGAGCAAATTGGTGGATCCGCTGACAATCGAGATCTGTTGAAGCAGGATCATGCACACAGCGAACAACACATATGCATATGAAATGACACTCCAAACAATCTTTATTCCAGCTAACCCTCATGACCCTCGCTCAGACAACAAATATTTACGCCTCCAGCCTTTCTCTAATACCAAATAAAGGATATCAAAAACTAATAAAAATATAAATTATGAGAGACAGAGACCAAAACTAAGACATGGTGGAAAAGGCATAAAGCCTCAATGTATATTTTCTCTCTCTAAATAATGATAATCATACAATATAAAAATACATCAAGAGTATGTCTCAAGATAGTGCATCTATCTTGAACACACAATCACTTTGGTTGAGTAAATATCTCAACCACACACTAATATAGGAGCCTAACTAGTTGGAGAGAATCTGTCAACCAACTAGACCTAAACAAACTCCCAATTTTGAGGAACAATCTCATTCTAGAATAGAGAGGTAGGAATAAATCCAAGTTTTATTATTATAATTATTTTGAATATTTTGGACTTATTGATTGTTTTATGTGAGAGTGAGGCTAACAAGCGGTTAGGGTGATTTCTCTTTACTTGATAATTGCTTGTGAAATTGTGTTGGCTTATTATTACTTTTATTATGTTTTTTTCATCAAAAATTTACCAAAACCATAAACTATGAAGATCACAAATAGACAATGAATATAAGATGTAGGCTCTAGGCAAGGGAAAAACCTGTCCAAGGGGAAAACCCATAAAATTCTTCTCTTCTTATAGAATTATATCAAATGAGAAATCCAAGACCCAAACAACAATACCAAGACCTCCAACTCGACCCAAGTCAACCCTCCTCCCAAGCTCTTCCAGGAAGTCAAAGTCAACTCAAGTCAAAACCTTTGAAACCAACTCCACCTTCAGAATTTCGACTCCTAGCTTCAGATTTTTTGTCCCCAGCTTCATAATTTCAAACCTTCAGGGAATCTGTAACTTCCACCCCTACAAAAATTTCAAATTTTTGCATGTCTAAGAGATCTAAGACAAATTCTAGAGCATAAAATTCAATTTTCTTCCTTCTTTAGACTTCGCTTTCTTCTCTTACTTTCTAGCTCCTTCTTCTCTTGAATTTTGCTCTTATTTACTTGGAGATAAAACTTACTTGTGGTGCTTCAAATGAGGTGGAATTGTCTCTATTTATACACATCCAGGAGGCCGAATTACCCCTTCCAAGGCCGACTTGAAGCGGCAGGGCTAACTTGGTCTTGTGGGTACAAAAATTACATTTTTGACTCAAATAAATTCCTTTTCCCACTTTATTTTCATAGTCCAAATGGGAGTTGTCTCTATAACAATAATTTGACTTATGAAAAATATTGTTTTGGCTCAATAAAAAATAGAAGCATGGAGAACATGCTTGACTTAGATGACCAAATAATTTGGGCATGAAACCCATGTTTGTAAAATAATATTTCTTTTTATTCTTTTGAACATTAAATGAAATATATAATAACAAAAATACAATAGAAATTATGAAGACCGAACCTAGTTACATTTTCTAATAGTCCCTCTTAACTAGGGAGGTTTTCATAATCTTAGAACACGTACAAGGATACTCTTAAACTGAGATATTCTCATAAGAAGAGTCAAACTAGTAAGCCATATTTTTAATCATCAAGACCATGACCAACATTGTCAACTAGCAACATAGTGATACCATTCGACCAACAAGCTCTAAATCTCCACAATATTAGAGCTCAATGTTGGGAGGCACACATATCAACACCTCAACCTCTTAAGGCACATACCCCATCTAGAAGTTCACAAGGTATGTCCTTATAGGAATTATTCTTATCTTGGATTCCCAATCCTCAAAGAATATTGATCCTTTTTAACCACTCTTATCTTGAATACCCTATTAGATCTTCAAAGAGTGTCGGTCCACCGGACTACTTCCTATCCTGGATTTCTAATCCAAAAGGAGTACTAGTCCCCAGATGCTCACCCAATCCTCCATTCTACCTCCCAGTGTGATGCACTAAATGTACGGTAGTTATTCTTGGTTTAGTGCATGACACCCATGGAGAATATGGTTTCCATCATCTCTCCTCAACCAAGGAGGAGGTCCTTATTCCTTTTAAAATATGAAGGAGATTTCTTGCTCCCACACAATCAGGGAGACTTCATCAAAATCATATGTTTCATTCTTTTTTTCCCGCTCGCTTGCAACCCAAGATTATGAGAAGGTACTGCCTTTGAATGAATAGATATTTCATTCTATACTACTGCACTGAGGTGCATATTGTTTTACCTTTTATTGTACAAAGGGGTATCCCTAATATCACAGGGTTTTATATTAGTTGTTGTTTACTTCAAGCAAAGTTTTTTCTTATATATCAATCCTCCAATAGTAAGAATGGAACGATCCTCTCATTCAAAGCACAATATTCCAAACGATGGACTGTGCCATAAGGTTTGCTCTAAATTGATATCTAGCTCAAATACGAGCATCCAAATAAAAGTAAAAAAAAAACATCTGAATTATAACCAAACCACGTGCCCTTTCAAGAGGACTCTTGTTCTCACAACGACAATTTTTCAATGCTTATAACTTTAAAAAATTCTTGTTGACCTGAATGATGCGTTCTACTGTTACTGGGATTAGCTCAAAGAGTTGTGACAATAACAATTATACTGATGGTTGTTGTTGTTTGATAGCCAACAAAAAATCATGCGACCAAAATCACAATAAATCTTTGTAGAAACTTTACATTGTTGCAACATGTACTCATCGTATATCAACTCATATATTTATGTAGACTCTATAGTTTCGAGGATTGCAGGCATCTGCTATGTTGGCTCTTTGCAAGCTAATGGTTGTTGATGCATAATTCTTGGTGCGTTTATATAGATCTCACATCTATATTTGAATTATGGTGCATTTATATAGATAAAAACAACTCTTTTGAATGCATAGAGCATGGCTCTCTTTATCATGAATACATAACAGGTGGCCACCCCTCAACGCATAACACTTTAACAACACAAATCTCATAAAAAATTTCAATGCCACACACTAGCGTCACGACCCTCAACTCGGCTCTACGCACTAGAAGACAACATTTTCTATCCATTTTCAATTATCCCGCTGCTGATGTAGATAGTTGGGTTGGAACTCTGCCCATGGTGAATATTACTGGCAATTTCTCGTACAACTAGTGCATTAAATCACTGGCAGTTGTGAGAAAATCAGTGGATCCGCTGACAATCAAGATCTGTTGAAGCAGGATCATGCACACAATGAACAATACATATGCATATGCAACGACGCTCCAAACAATCTTTATGCCAGTTAACCCTCATGACCCTCGCCTGGACAACAAAGATTTACGCCTCCAACCTTTCTCTAATACCAAATAAAGGATATCAAAAACTAATAAAAATAGAAATTATGAGAGATAGAGATCAAAACTAAGACAAGGCGGAAAAGGCATAAAGCCTCAATGTATATTTTCTCTCTCTAAATAATGATAATCATACAATATAAAAAGACATCAAGAGTATGTCTCAAGATAGTGCATCTATCTTGAACACACAATCACTTTGGTTGAGTAAATATCTCAACCACACACTAATATAGGAGCCTAACTAGTTGGAGAGAATCTGTCAACCAACTAGACCTAAACAAACTCCCAAGTTTGAGGAACAATCTCATTCTAGAATAGAGAGGTAGGAATAAATCCAAGTTTTATTATTATAATTATTTTGAATATTTTGGACTTATTGATTGTTTTATGCGAGAGTGAGGCTAACAAGCGGTTAGGGTGATTTCTCTTTCCTTGATAATTGCTTGTGAAATTGTGTTGGCTTATTATTACTTTTTTTTATGTTTTTTTCATTAAACAATTATCAAAACCATAAACTATGAATATCACAAATAGACAATGAACATAAGATGTAGGCTCCGCACAAGGGAAAAACCCGTCCAAGGGGAAAACTCATAAAATTCTTCTCTTCTTATACTCTTATAGAATTATATCAAATGAGAAATCCAAGACCCATACAACAATACGAAGACCTCCAACAAGACCCAAGTCAACCCTCCTCCCAAGCTCTTCTAGGAAGTCAAAGTCAACTCAAGTCAAAACCTTTGAAACCAACTCCAGCTTCAGAATTTTGACACCCAGCTTTAGAATTGTTTTCCCCAGCTTCATAATTTCAAACCTGCAGGGAATCTGTAACTTCCACCCCTACAAAAATTTCAAATTTTTACATGTCTAAGAGATCTAGGACAAATTCTAGAGCATAAACTTCAATTTTCTTCCTTCTTTAGACTTCTCTTTCTTCTCTTGAATTTCGCTCTTATTTCCTTGGAGATAAAATTTGCTTGTGGTGCTTCAAATGAGGTGGAATTGTCTCTATTTATACACATCCATGAGGTCGAATTACCCCTTTGAAGGCCGACTTGAAGCAATAGGATTGACTTGATCTTGTGGGTATACAAATTATATTTTTGACTCAAATAAATTCCTTTTTCCACTTTATTTTCATAGTCCAAATGGGAGTTGTCTCTATAACAGTAATTTGACTTATGAAAAATATTATTTTGGCTCAATAAACAATAGAAGCATGGAGAACATGCTTGACCTAGATGACCAAATAATTTGAGCATGAAACCCATGTTTGTAAAATAATATTTATTTTTATTCTTTTTATCATTAAATGAAATATATAATAAAAAAAATACAATAGAAATTATGAATACCGAACCTAGTTACATTTTCTAACAGTCCCTCTTAACTAGGGAGGTATTCATAATCTTAGAACACGTACAAGGATACTCTCAAACTGAGATGTTCTGATAAGAAGAGTTAAATTTGTAAGCCATGTTTTTAATCATCAAGACCATGACCAACATTGTCAACTAGCAACATAGTGATACCTTTCAACCAACAAGATCTAACTCTCCACAATATTAGAGCTCGATGTTGAGGCACACATATCGACACCTCAACCTCTCAAGGCACATACCCCATCTAGAAGTTCACAAGGTATGTCCTTATAGGAATTATTCTTATCTTGGATTCCCAATCCTCAAAGAAAATTGATCCTCGTTAACCAATCTTATCTTGGATACCCTATTAGATCTTCAAAGAGTGTCGGTCCATTGCACTACTTCCTATCTTGGATTTCTAATCCTCAAGGAGTACCAGTCCCCAGATGCTTATCCAATCCTCCATTCTCCCTCCTAGTGTGATGCACTAAATGTACGGTTGTTATTCCTGGTTTAGTGCGTGACACCTATGGAGAATATGGTGTCCATCATCACTCCTCAACCAAGGAGGAGGTCCTTAATCCTTTTAAAATATGAAGGAGATTTCTTGCTCCCGCACAATCAGAGAGACTTCATCAAAATCATATGTTTCATTCTTTGTTTCTTTCATTAGCTACTTTCCCTTTTCTGGATATCATAGTAGTAGTTGTAAGGCCTTATATCTCTCATCTTCATATTATAATTAAGCTTCGACCTTCCTAGATGTTGTGGAGGCACAATCTTTCTCGATCTTCCTTCATGACAGGGTTATTGCCACTAGCCTCTTACATCACTTTCCATCAATCATTATCTTCATCATCAATAATATCTTTCCAAACCAATTAATGTAGAGCTAATAATAGCTCCCTTTGTTCATTGGGAAAGTGAATATCATAGGATTCAACATGACCAACATGCTACCTTATGACTTGCTACATTTCCCGCCTTCATGGTATATATATTTTTGCCAGGAATAATTCTAAGCCAAAACCAATGTTGTGTACTCAATCCATGTGATTAGAATTGAGCTTAAATTGAACAATTGTAGATATATCATTTCAATTGTTATCTTTTCAATATATACTTTTGCAATATGTCCTTCTAGGTAGCCAAGTCATATCTCAAATGAATCATCAATACCAAATTATCAAAATCAGAGTTACCTAGTTATGATAGCCTTTAAGATGTCATTTTCTGCTAGTAGCTCCCTCTAAGATCAACATCCATTTGTATGGTTCTTCATGCTTTTTGCCTTTCAAGTATAGTTCGATGTGGAGTGAAGTAATCAGCAAGCTTCAGGATCTATATGTCAGTTTATGCAGCTTCCTTTGAAGTTTTCCATTGTTCATTCTTTAAGAGACGGAATAGGATGTTGATCATGTGTTTATCCCATCCATCATATTTCTATATATTGGATAATCACATGGAAGGGTTCCAAAACATATCATTTTTCTCATCTATCATGCTTCTATGTATGTGGAAGAGTTTTTTCATATTCATTACACTTATTTGTGTTGATCAATTGAACATAAGAGTTATGTCCAAACATATCATGATTGTGTTCCCAAGCATACGTCTGCAACGAGTTTTTCCTGCGATATTACTTGAAGTCATGAATTTTACTTCATAATGAGAAGTTCTTGAAGACATACATACCTCTTCCTTTATGTTTTCCATCTAGTATTTTTGAACAAGTTGCATCTCTTCTTTAGCATGATGTCTATAATGATGTTCAAGATGAAATTACTTCTCTAAGATGAGAAGTACTCAATTATATCTTCATGTTGCAACTCATTTATATTCATTTCTTGCAAGCTTCATTAATGCTAGCTTCCATAATTTTAGTAGAAATGTACTTGTTTTCATGTTACAAAGTTTCTTTCACATAGTGAAGAACCTTCATAATCACTATCAATGATTCTTGTGATCCTTTCAAGTCAGTAGACCACATCTATAATGATGTGGATGCCAAACAGTAACTGCATGAATGGTGGAGTATTGAATGGTCTGAGATATTATATCTTTACTTGATGACTACTACCGATAAGATGCAGCTAACAGTGTAGATTATAATATTTTCAATTCTTTATGCTTCTTTCCATGATGTCATGCTTCGAAAACCAAACTTCTTCTATGTGCTACTACAATTACCATCTTCTAATGAAAAATAAAAAACTGTAAGGAGACTTGATAGGAGAGTCCTTCAATAATATATAACCTTGGTGTCTTCATTCTTTGGTTTCTTTTCGGGTTCTTCATTTTCTTCAGTTGTATATTGGCTCCACTTCTTTCCTTCCTCTTATTGTTCCTTCTATTTTCTGGGTCTTTGGGACAATATCTCTTAGAATGTTCATATTCATTGCATGCAAAGCATTGCAGTTTGGACACATCCCGAATTCTTTGTTGTTGATTGTTGTTCCTTTGATGAGGTTCAAACTGTCCAAACTTCCCTTTCTTCTTCTTTACTTTGGGAGAAAATCTTGAGACTTTTCAGTTGGTTTAGTGTCATCTTTTGCCTATGATCTTGTCTCTTCTATCATACACAAATATCATATCTCATCAAAGTTTGGGGTGTCCTTTCTTGAATAAATGCTTGTCACAAAACTACTACATTCAAGAGGTAATGTATTGAGCATACAATTTGTTAGTTCAAAATCAGAAACAAATTTTCCAAGTCATTATAGTTGATCCCTCAATTGTGAGACCTTTAAGAGATAAGAGGTCAAGTATTCATCCTTTGATAACCTTCTCTTGTAAAGCTTATTCCTTAGAGGTATCTCTGACCTATAGAGACTATCAAATACAATTTCACCAGCTTGTCATATATTGCTTTAGATGTGCCCAAATATGCCACAAAAGGAATGAGAGGATCCTTAATGGATTCAATGAGAATCATTTGAGCTCTTACTTCTCTTTTCTTGTACTTGGCCCATTTGTGAGTCTTGTTTTTCTATGGTTCCGCAACTTTGCCTAGAACATGGTCCATGACTTCATTCTCGACAAGTATCAAGTCTATTCTTTTATTCCATGATTTAAAGTTTGTTGAGCCATCAAGCTTATTGTATTCCTTACAAAATGAAGTTATTTGATTTAAAGATTGAGAAATAGAGAATAATGTAGTACTCACTTTATATAATAGTGTCTAGTTTGATAAAGATATCTTCGTATACCTTGATGTTCCAAGACTTCCAAGAAACTTCAAAGATGCCCTAGAATGGCGACTTCTTCAAGTTGCTTCAAAGAGTGTGGATGATGTTCACAGGATTCTTGATGTCTCATTGTATGATGCCTTTTATAGAGATGTCATCCAAAGAACCTTCAAAATAATAATTTTCCAAGAGAGATAGATCAATGTTATTCTCAAAGATAAAGAAGAGCCTCCAATGAAAGAGTAGTAACCTTCGTTTAATAGGATCCTTTTGAGTCCTCTTTCTTGTATCCTTCATTTTTTTCTTCTTTATGTCCTTCCTTATGTATTTCCTACATATGATTTCCTTCAAGGTATCTTTGATGAATGCCTTCTTCTTATGCCAACAAGGGTGATCCTTCACCATATCTCTGATTCCACATTGAGAAATCGATAGGGGCAGCGATTAAGGTGATTTCTCTTTACTTGATAATTGATTGTGAATTTAAGTTGAATTCTTATTAATTTTCTTTGTTTTTCTCGATAATTGATTGTGAATTTAAGTTGGATTCTTATTAATTTTATTTGTTTTTCTCATAAAATAATTACCAAAACCATAAACTATGAAGATCACAACTAAACAATGAGCACAAGATGTAGGATCCAAGCTAGGGAAAAACCCCTCCAAGGGGAAAACTCAAAAAATTCTTCTCTTCTTATAAAATTAGAACAAGTTTTAAATCCAAGACCCAAACAACAAGACCAAGACCTCCAATAAGACCCAAGTCATCCCTCCTCCAAAGCTCTTATAGGAAGTCACAATCAACTCAAGTCAAAACTTTCCAAACTAGCTTGAGAAATATAATTTTGTCTCCCAACTTCAGAATTTTAGCTCCTAGCTTCACAATTTTGGACCTGTAGTGAATATGTAACTTCGGCCCCTTCAACAACTTCATAATTTCAACCCCCAACTTCACAATTTCAGACCTACAGTGAATATGTAACTTTCGCCCCTTCAACAACTTTATAATTCCACACGTGTGAGAGATCTAAGGAAGAATTTAGAGAAAAAAACTTCTATTTTATTCCTTCTTTAGACTTTGCTTTCTTCTCTTACTTTATATCTCCTTCTTCTCTTGAATTTCACTCTTCTTTTCTTGGAGATCGAACTTGCTTGTGGTGATTCAAATGAGGTTGAACTGTCTCTATTTATACACATACAGGAGGTCAAATTACCCCTTCCATGGATGAATTTGTAATAGCCCCGGGTTGATTTGCTACGTAAATAAAATAAGGCCAAGGTCATGGGACACATATTCCAAGGTGAATGGAGGAGAAAACACTATAGTGAGCATCATTTGTGGTTTATTAATAGATATGGAAATTGGCAAAGGCAAAGAGGCAATAAATGTCAATTTAATATGAGAAACAAAGAAAAATAAGAAAAAAGGAAGATGAAGGGACACAAATATGCATGCAAGGGAAATTAGAGAAAAAATAGAGGAAAATGAAAGAAAAAAGGAAAAATGAAAGGAAGAGACTATAAATCAATGATAAAAAGGCATCAGAGATACAATTCACAACTTTTTTCAGTTCTAGCTTTTATCACTTTTAGGGAGCTCTAAGAGAAGAGAGAGGAAGCACTTGGACTCAAGCAAGCAAAGGATGAGCAAAGGAAAGCAAAGGAGGACAAGGAAAATGTTGGAAAAGTAGCTATAACAAGAGGACATTGCAGGTAACAAGTTGCATGTGTTATTTCATTGCTAAGGTTCAAATGCATGGTGCATGCATTTGGTTATTTGTTGCTTTGTTGTCATTGGCATGGGCTTTTCCTGGATTGACAGTGGTTTTCAGCGTTGCCTTGCCATTTCATGGATAACCATGGTGTTGTGGGTTCCTTGTTTGGTTTAATATTTGGATGGTTGGTAGAATTTGGATCTTGGTGAGGTGATCTTGGGAAATTCCTGCTATCACTAGGTTTGTACCTTTATAAGAGGTCCAAATGTTTTGATGATCAATTGATAACTTCATTTAGAAACAGTGAAGGGTTAGGTATTGCGCTATTTAAAAAAAAAATTATGGAAGGTTGAGATAAAGCTTATAAATATTTCAAAATATTGTATTTAAGTTATATCTTAGCTTCCCTAAGTTTTGCAGAAAATCAGATACTACTGAATGCCTACAACTGGCACTATGAAAATATTTTGCAGTGCGTTACGAAATATTTTTCGTAGCGCCTATAGAAAGAAATTTTGAAAATACAAAGTTTTAAGCCGCCTTTCCTGTCATTTCAAGTGCCCAAACTATTTTTCAAGAAGTTTAACCCGTGTTCAAGCTTGAAGTGACATTTGGTGGGATTTCCAAACTTTATAAAAAGTTTTAAAACTAAACCCTAAAATTGTTGTGTTTTGTAGAAAGGTCATTTCCAGCAACTAGCAAAAGCATTCAAGAGAGTAGTAGAAAGGTTACAAGGTCAAAATCAAGTCAATACAAGTTTAACATACTTTCTCAAGTTGCAAAAACTATGGAAAAATGACCAAGTCTACCTTTTTGACAAAGTAGTACATGAATCTAGAAAACAGAGGAATTTAATTTTGCAGTAAAACCCCAATTTTGACTAAGTTACTACAACAGGCTTTTTTGGATCCTTTTAACAATCAAGTTAGGATACTTTAGGGCCAAATGAATATATAATCAAGGTTTTTTGTGAATTGCAGGCATGCACATCCGGTTCCTATGTTTTTGGTCAAATAGTCAACAAGAAGGAGAAATGGCAGCACTTTGTTTTTCCCTCTTTTTAAACATTGTCTTTAAGCATGGTTTCCAAACATTTGAAAAGGAGTTTTAAAAATAAAAAAGAGGATTATTTTTCTTTCTAATGGACTGATTTTAAAAAACCTCTTTCAATTTTTTCCGAGCTATCATGTTTTGGAAAATACAAAGGAACCTTTGAGGCCTAGTTTTCCATATTTTGTAATTATGTTTTTTCTTTTTTAATCATTCTTTTAAAAATAAGTTTTGGAATATATGGAGTTGAATTTTGGAAAACCAAAAGAGGTTGATTGAGGGAACAAACCAAGTAACAAAAACCTCCCTCAGTTTTCTAAAATTAATTATGTTTTGAGATATTCAGATGTATCTTTGAGGCATATTTTTCTAGATTTTTCGAACTTTTGTTCCATGTAAAAATGCCAAGTCAACAGTTGAATGCCACCTCATCAATTTGACTTGGGGATCAGATATGATCTCCTCCTTGATTATTTCGAACAGTAAACTAAATATGGATGAAGATATTTTCGGATCCATTTCTTTTGGATATTGAGGATTATTGTAATTAATACTTTCCATAAATTGTGAATTTGAAACCTACGTAGTCTTTCTATAAATTAAATGTAAAAGGAGGACGAGAAGTTGGATTTTGAAACAAAGTAGTCTCTTTTTGTCGTGTGTAATAAAATTAATTATATTTAATCAAATTAATTATATTTTCAAGTGTTAAGAGGACTAGGATATTATGCTCACGATACAAATATTCCTGTGATGGTATACTCAGTCAATTTTCTTTTGTGATAGTTTCCTTTCTATGTGATGCCATTTATCTTTTATCTTCTCATGCTTAAATGAGATCATGTGACAAA
Organism: Pinus albicaulis; assembly: GCA_034641835.2. NCBI lineage: Eukaryota > Viridiplantae > Streptophyta > Pinopsida > Pinales > Pinaceae > Pinus > Pinus albicaulis. The sequence goes on along the minus strand of CM076577.1, from coordinate 1,152,330,316 downwards.
ATTCATTAGTTAATGCTCTGGTTTATATGGTTTAGACATCTTCACTCTTTCTCCTAAAGCTTGCAGGATTCATGTTTCATGCCCTACTATAGTGGATTGCTATCTCCTTCTACTACCATTCAGATGATGTTTGATATGTTTACAGTTTTTCATCTATCTTGCCTTTGTCCCTCTTGATTCATACAATCAATGTCTTGGTAATTGCACTTAAAACTTGATTTGTAAACCCCATTTCCCAATGGATTAATTGCTTCATCCCAAACAAAACCTATTTCCAGCACAACCCTACTGAAGATCTAGCCATTGTTTGAAGACACAACCAATTGTCAAGCTTAGACATTAGGTTGTTAGAGAGAGCCCTCTCTGGATTGAAGGGGCTAACCTTCAATCTGCAATATTGGTTTGAAAAGGTTACCTTAGGGAGTTTTTTGTGGCAGCCAAGAAAACTTTCTGAGTGATAACATCTTGAAAAGAAAGAATTTTTTTTCGGTAAAAATCACATCATCAGAGTTTTGTCGACGTGTTTTGAACCATCCAGTGTGGTTCATATTGTACTGATGATGAACCACACTAGATGGTTCGAAACACGTCGAAAAAGCTCCGATGATGTGATTTTTTATCGAATCTTTTCTTACTTTTCATGATATGGATAAAAAAAGCCTAAATTCAATTGATAACATCTTGGCGAATCCAATGGGGACACTAAAGGTTTATCTTCCTCGTAATTGTTTTATTAAGGAGATATTCTTTCCGAGGGCAAACAGAAGGTTAGAAAACAAGATTGGTTGTTCAATTTTTTTCCTGGCAACTCCATTGTCAAACGATCCAGAGCTCTAAACACGAATGGTGTCTCCATTTCCTCATGAATCTAGAGCATAATTGCAGATCCAGTTGCCTAATTAATTAAGATGACAAGGTATGCTCCAATGAATCGTGTACATATACCAGGTTTTCCAAATCGAATTTTGTGCATATATTGGCAAACATATTTGCCAAAATTCAGAGATGAAAACGAGAATGACGTTACTCTTCATTTGATTAAATTTCTCATGCATGTACGTAGACTTGGGGTTAAATTGGATGAGGATTATTTGATGAAAATATTCATGGTCCCTTTAGAGGGAAATGCAAAGTCTTGGTATGAAAAATTGCCAGAAAAGGAAAAATTACAAAAGTTAAGAATCTGAGTTAAGGCAAGAATTTTGTCTACGCTTCATGTCGAGTTAACATAGATCTCCTTTATAGTTAAGCGAAGAAGTAAGGGACAAAATTTATCCTTCATAAGTCACACATGCAAGAAAGGAGATTCTAATACAACAGGCCAAATACTATAATTAAGGAGGTCGAAAAGTTCATATTTGAGTTGGAGAAGTGAAGGCTAAATTGCAAAAAGTTGACTTGGTCTTGGAGAGGTCATTTTGGTTAAGGGTCTAGATCATGGTCTTGGTATTCATCAATTGGAATCTATATAAGAAGGAAAACTTGTTCGTGTTTTCCTCTCAAAGAGTGAGAGGTTTTGGCCCTAGTTGATAGCCTATATTCCGTCTCTTGTCTCTTTATGGTTTATGCATTGGTAGTTGTTTTACGAAGAAGAACACTAATAACTTAAGTAAAAGAAGATCCTAATCTGTAGAAGTAAAAATGACTGATAAGCAGTTACTAGTAGAAGATAAATCACTTAATTACCATGCCCTATATTTCTCAACATGGTATCAGAGTTAAGGTAAAAAAGTCACGGAACGACATTTTATCAAGAGACACTCAAGGATCAAATCTCAAGGAAGACATCAAAGTGAAGATCATCTTGAAATCATAGTAAGCATCACAATCCTGGATCAAAGAAGTCTACAAAGAAGTATTGAGATCATCATCAAGAAAATATGACCAAAGCCCTACAACTACTCAAGTTATATTGTTTTGAAGGCCATTCATCCAAAGGAAGCTAGATCAAAAGGCGATGACATCTCACTCTATGTGGGATCAAAGCTAATTCTTGAAGACAACTACCTTCATCAAGGATAAGTTTTCTATTCTTTATACCATCATCAACATCAAGGAAGAAACAAGGGGAAGGAGCGCCCTATCAAGTAAGTATATTTATGTTCACATTTGAATTTGTCAAAATGTCTTTTTGCAAGAAGAGCAAAAAATTGGTTGGGGCTTAAAACTATCTTGCATGGAAGAAAATGACAAATATGAATCTCACTGAAAATGAGGTTATGTAACATGTCAAAGGATCAATCACTAAACCAAAAAAGGAATATGCTCAAGCTCTTGCAAAGTATATGAAAGGGGGAGTTAGGGCTTAAAGGATTCTCATAGAATCCATCAAGGATCCCCTCATCCCGTATGTATCTAAACTCGAAAATTCAAAGGAAATCTATGACAAAATAGTAGAGTTGTATTCCATGAGCACTACTAGAGAAGTCATCTCATTAAGGCGAGAACTCTACAAGTTGAAGATGTCAAGGGAAGATGGAATAGCCTCATACTTTATGAGGATATCTAAAATCTAGGACCAACTACAAGATTTGGGAGAAGTCACGTCTAATAGAGAAATTAATACAGTTGTATTAAATGCACTACAGAAAGAGTGGGGTAAGTTTACTTTAAGTATTTATGGGAAGAAAGAAGCTACTCCATTCCAGGATGTATGGTCACTATGCAAGATTTAAGAATCTAGACTAAAGGCCAAATTTGATGTTAGGTCCATTTAAGACTAGTGTATCCCCTTATTGTTATTGTTAGTGTATCCCCCTAATTGTTATTTTTGTACCCATGTAGTCCCCATAGTTTTATTATTGTGCCCCATAGAAGCTCACTATTCTTATCCTTTTGCCCTTACATTATTATTGTTATGTCGGCTCTCATTATATTGTGACCCCTTTGACTCCTATATATAGAAAGGAGGTTTTGTCATTTGTATCATCCAAGAATTGTTCATTTATGTAATGTAAGGGAGGTTTCCCCTCAAAGAGATTGATTTCTAAGTCGCTGATCTATATTTTCTTCTATTTTGTGAGCTAGTTGTATAACATTTGGTGTCAGAGCTTTGGATTCTAGGGTTTCGCTTCATAAAACAAGACATCTTTGCATTTTTGTTATAGATTTTGTTTCCATGAAGCTTCAGAAATTGAAATTGAAACCATGTGGATTTGAAATATTGGTGAACTTCGTGCCCAAATTTTAGATATTGGTTAGTTGTATTTTCGGAGATATGATCCGAGGAATTTAGGATTTTTGCAGGCTCAAAATCCAGTCTCAAACAGGTGACCTAGGGAAGATTGTCATAAATTTCCTTTCAGGCATCAGATTTGAATTCTGTAAAAAGTGGAAGAAAGTGCATATATTTTAGTTTTTCGTGTATAAATTTCAGGGCTGAAGGTTGAAACAATGACACGTGGCACTTCGTACAAGTTCGCTCTACTGGACGAGTCCATAATCAAATCATCGTGGGAGATCATACATAACTTTATCTTGAAGAATACAAATTAGGTCTGACCTGTGGCATTATAAACAGGACTTAAAGGGTTACAAAAAGATAGAATTTAAAATTTTGGGGATCCAAAATCACAAAGATACATCAGGTTCAATACCGAGCTCCTAAAAAACAATAAAAAGGTGTGTATTAGTTTTTAAATTACATAACTTTTGTTTGAAAAAATAATTGGAAGTGATTCCAAGGGCATATTGAAGCATATATATCAGTATTGGGTTCTAAAATGCCTCCTAAAAATAATTCCACACCTATTAAGCCCTCATAAATCTCTACCATGACACATGAAGAGGAAGAATTGCAACATGATATATCAAAATTACGAGACCAAGTGCAACAAATTTCGCTCTCACAAAGAGTAACCAAAAACGAAATAGAAGCAAGAATGGAAGATTTTAAGGATGGATTAAAAGTGGACATGGATGGATTAAAACCATACATGGAAGCTAAGATGGGTGGCATGGAATCTAAGATGGATGGTTTGAAAGCAAACATGGAAGGTTTGAAGGAAGGTTTGACAAAGTTTTTGAAAGAAAGGCTTCCCGAAGGTGACAAGGTAATACATGAAAATCATGATGAGGACAAAAGGAATATGAATTGTGATTTTATAAACTCCAATGTTGGGTTTAAGAACCACCACATTCCAAAGATAGATTTGATGAAGTTTGATGACAAGCATCCGATAACATGGATTCTACAAATGGAGCAATATTTTGATCTCTATGATGTGCAACACTCTCAAAACGTACGCATTGCAACTTTATATTTAGAACCCAATCAGTTTATATGGTATCAATGGCTTCGTTCTCACAAACCACTTGTCACTTGGGTCAAAATTTACGAAGGAAATGATAGCACATTATGAGGATACAAAGAGCCACACCTTCTTTAGCCAATTAATAAATCTCAAACAAAAGGGTTTGATGGAAAAGCACATTGAGTACTTCAAAAAATTGAATATCATGGTAGCAGATATTCCAGAGGAGCATAGGATTGATGTCTTCATAGGGACTTTAAATGATAACATCCAACATGAGGTTCACCTTTGGGAAGCTGATTCATTGGAGAAGGAATTCAGGGTGGCAAGAAAAGTTGAAGCAAAATTATGGCAACAAGTAAGTCTACCAATCACAACTATAAAGCTGGAAATGTTTCTACTCCTAGCATTTCACAACCTACATGGTTGACACCATAATAATTGGAGGAAAAAAGAGCACAAGGGATTTGTTATAGTTGTGATAGCAAATACACTAAAGGTCATAAGTGCGGCGAGAAGAAATCATTTTATGTAGATTGTGAAGAGGAGGAAGAAAAGGAACAAGAAACATCAAAAGATGATGATATACACAAGGAACCAACCCTAGATAAGGAAGAAATGAATCAAACCATATCTTGTAATGCATTGGCAGTGTTACTACTCCTCAAACTCTCAATATAGAAGGATATATCAAGAAAAAAAAAGGTAATATTATTGATTGTTTCAGGTAGTACCCATAATTTTATTCATTGTAAGATAGCCAAGGAATTGAATTGCTTCCTATATCCAACACCAGAGTGTCAAGTGATTTGCAAATGGAGGAACTATAAATTGCACAGGAAAGTGCCATAATATCAAGCTAAACATGGGGGAATATGTATTGAATAGTCTAATGCTTTCTATTCCAATGGGTGGTGTTGATGTTGTATTAGGAGTCTAATGGTTACAAGCTTTGGGGACTATAGCTTTTAATTTTCAAGAACTTTTCTTGATTTTTTTTTGGAAGGAAAGGAAATTGAATTATGGGGTATAATAGGGAAAACAAAAAAGATAATTAGCTCTAATATCCTGACAAATCTTTTGAGGAAAGAACAATGAGGCGTAATTACACAATTATGCTCAATACAGGTTCAAACATCGAAATCATCTATTTCCCCAGATCTCCAAAAAGTCTTGGACAATCATTTAAGGTGTTTGAGACTCCCAAAGGCCTCCTACATATTCGTGATCATGATCATGCTATCAATTTGATTCCAGGAAGTGTTCCTCCAAACATCAAGCCTTACAGATATCCTTATGCCCAAAAGAGTGAGACTGAACGTATGGTTGCAAAAATTCTAGAGGCCGGTATAATTCAACCTAGTCAAAGTTCTTTCTATACTTTAGTATTATTGGTGAATAAGAAGGATAGATCATGCTGCATGTGTCCATATTACATGAAGCTCAACAAACTCACTATTAAAGATAAATTTCTCATTCCTGTCATTGATGAATTCTTGAATGAATTACATGGAGAAATTTACTTCACCAAGTGGGATCTTCATTCAAGATATCATCAAATAAGAATGAAGGTTGAAGACATTCCGAAAACAACATTTATAGCTCACGAGGGTCATTATGAATTTTTGGTCATGCCTTTTGGGCTTACCAATGCACCTTCTACATTTCAAGGTTTGATGAATTCCATTTTCAAACCCTTCCTTAGAAAATTTGTGTTAGTATTTTTTGATGATATACTAATCTACAACAAGTCTTGGAAGGATCATGTTCAACATGTTGTGAGGGTGCCCAAAGTATTGGAGGAGAAACAATTATATGCAAAAACGTCCAAATGTTTCTTTGGAGTACAAGAGGTGGAATGTCTGGGTCATATTGTATCTCGTGAGGGTGTTAAGGTAGAATCTAACAAAATTAAAGCCGTTAAGGAATGGAAAACCCCCACAACCATAAAGCATCTGCGAGGATTTCTCAGGTTGACATGATATTATTGAAAGTTTGTTAAGAATTATGGGAGAATAACAACACCTCTAATAATATTACTGAATAAAGATGCATTTTATTGGACTCTAGAAGCAACTAAGGCCTTTGAACATCTTAAAGAGGCAATGTGCCAAGCATTGGTCTTAGCTACGCGAAACTTCACAAAAACCTTTATTATGGAATGTGATCCCTCAGGAAATGGAAATTGTGTTGTTTTAATGCAAGAAGGAAGACCCATTTCTTTTGAAAGTTGTCCAATCAAAGAAAATTATTTACAAAAACCTATATATCAGAAGGAAATGTTGGCAATACTACACGCACTTAAGAAATGGAGAAATTACCTAATGGGAAGGCATTTCAAGGAAAAAATGGATTATGATGGTCTTAAATACTTTTTAGAACAAATATTATCTTCAGAAGAGTAACAAAAAAGTGTCACGAAGATGTTAGGTTATGACTTTGAAATCATATACAAAAAAGGGAAGCAAAATGTTGTTGCATATGCACTCTCAAGGAATGATAAGGATGTGGAAGCATTGATTTTTTCCATTTATATTATCCAACCATATTGGATAACCGAAGCAAGGGATGAATGGAAGAATTACGAAGAAGTGTGGGCACTCATTCAAAAGTTGCAACAAGATCCCAGTACATCTTACACATTTAGTTGGAAAAATGATGCACTATGGTACAAGGACTGCTTATATATTTGTAAGAATTCCCAACTCAAACAAAAGATTTTTTTGGAATTGCATACCTCTTCCTTAGGAGGGAATACAAAAATTTTTAAAACACATCACAGGGTTAAGAAGGAATATTTTTGGGAAGGCCTTAAATATGATATTCAAAATTTTGTGGGAGAATGTTTGGTTTGCGAACAAAATAAAGTTGAGAAAATTAAGATCTCGGGTTTGTTTTAACATTTATCCATTCCAAGTCAACGTTGGAAGGAGGTTTCAATGGATTTTATCACAGGTTTACCCAAGTCCGAAGGAAATAGTGTCATCATGGTGGTAGTTGATAGACTTAGGAAGTATGCACACTTTTGTGCATTATCACATCCATTTAAAGTTAGTATAATTGCTACTACATTTATGAAAACAATTTAAAAGCTACATGGAAACCCAAAGATTATTGTAAACGACAGAGATCCCATTTTCACTGGAATTTTGCTGACACAACTATTTTATTATCTGTAATATCATGTTTCGGGGATATCTCTAGAACACGGCAAACTCCAACCAGAGATGGGCTCGGGGGGCATTTCCAGATATTCCGCCTCTGAAAGACGACGAGGTCTGGAGGCTACCTGGCCCTTTCCAGACTCTGTCTAAGAGTGAAATATAAACACACCAAGTGGTATAGAACTAGAATGCTCAAGAATATATAAAAATAACAGTGCAGCAGACATATAATAGCATAGAAAGAATGTACGGCAACTCATCCAGCAATATAGAGAGGAAATGCTAAGCCATTTTATTAAAATGAGAAATATAATGAAGTACAATAGGTGATCAAAGTGATGGCACCTAAACTTTCTCAAGGCAAGTGAAGAAACACTCTCAGAATCTACAGGAAATGGCTGCTCTCTAAACTGCGTCCCAGCTGCTAGAAAATTGCCGTGTAGCTGCTACTGCTGGAATGAACTGAAGACTAGGGGTTGATCCCCTTGTCGGAATGGGCTGAAAATCTGCAATCCTCCTCTACTCACCAATCCCGACAAAACCCAGAAAACATATAAAAAATGGTCGACCCCCGAAAATCACCAGAAAACACCCCCTTGGTGAATTACGTTGGCCTCAAAGGCTCTGCGCAGAGGCTCAATGGGAATGACTGAAACACTGCCTCAAACTCCACCAAAATCCTCCCACAAGCAAAGGCTAATCCTCTGCTCAAAATCTCGGCTGAATCTCCTGCAGAAATCTTGATCCGGAGCACCTCCAAAATGGATTACGTCCTCTCTCCCGGTGACTGCACAGTCTCTATGAAAGCCCAGCTCCGCAGCAAACCCAAACAAAAAAACCTCTCACAAAATACTGAAGAAATAACCTTGCTCGAGCAGGCACTCAAAGTCCCCCAGGGCTAAGGTCGAGATCTCTGACCGGAGACACTCAATGCACTAAACAGTGTTGCAGACAGGCTAAACAGCCAGTGTGCTCAAGAAGACAAAATGTCTAGCTCACTATCATCAACAACAGAATGACCAAAATGAGGAGGCTCTTCTCCTTTTATAACGTTGGCCTCTCTCTCAAACCATAGGCCCATCATCTCCAACGTAGCCTCTCTTGGCCCCACGCTGCCAACTCAACCTGCACAGTCCCTCCACGTGCTCTAGTCTGATGCTCTAAGAGGCGAAGACCACGACCCATGATGCGCTATATCTGCGACTGTGTAAGCTATCCCATCAGCTGTGTACCAACTCATCACCTCCCTCCAATCCAAGTCCTGACTCAATCCCACGTTGATCCTGCTCTGCTGAAATCAACATGGAGTGCTGAAGAAACGACGACCTGTGTCCCCCTGCCATCTAGAAACTGTAACATCTACTATGTCCAAGGGCCCTTGCTCCGCTGTGCTCCCTACGAAGAATATCGTACCATCAAGAGGGTACCAACTCATGATCTCCCGCCAGTCCATCCTGGAAGAAGAATCCGATGTAGCAACAACAACTGCATATGGAACATGCCTGGAGTGTTGCCGCCAGCCCGTAATCAACTCCCACTGCTCTGCCCTATCTGCCAATGAAAGCTGCCTGTAGAAGGAAGCCCCTCTCTCTATAATGGGCCAAAGTAGGCAAGATATGCTACAAGCTCCATCGATGTACTCTTGGAGAGTGCTACCCACTAAAAATACTGCAGCTCTGCTGACTGCGTGTACATCTATCTGCGCCTCATCCCTGTGTCGACCCACAGATGGATGCTCCACCATATCCAACAGCTCCTCCCACTCCTGATCAGGAATGTCATGCTCTCGCTGTCTACTGGCCCCCTGCAGAACAATCCCATCAACCTCCAACACCTCCAGAGGATATGGATCTGCAACTGTTGTCACCGTACTCGATGTCAGTGCATCTGACTGCCCCACCTCAATGGCTGACCCCAATGTTAGCCGCATATCCCTCATCGGCTCAATGTGGGCGCCCATCTGGCTCTCCCCCAAAGGAATATCGTGCCTGATGTGAATAGTGTCCTCCTCTGTCGACTCAGGCTCCATCACCTGCTGCTCTAGCTGAATCGTCACAAGTGACTCTTCACCTAGAGTATCTCCCGCAGAGTCCGTGACTGCTCACCCTGGACACTGGAATGCAGCTCCTGTCTACTGTCGCCATCTCTGCATGACTGCTCTCGCTCCCCAGGAGCGTCCTCAACTGATCCTATGGACTCATATGAAAAAGAGTCCTCACCCTGGCATACAGAAGGAATGCCCTCCTGTTCTACCTCCGCCACCTCATCTGCATTGAATATGCCATCCGCCCTCTCGATAAAGTGTCGATACAATTTCTGGAGCCTAGACACATACTGGGATGCTACCTCTGCTGTACCCAGTATCCTCTGCTCATGCATAATCTCGACATGCCTTGAGGGAAAAATGACGCATGTCTCCCTCATGACCCGCTCCCCAAGCGTAGGCTCAGCGATGACTGATGTGCCACCCCTGCAAAGGATCATCTCATCCCCTAACCTGTGGCTGTCAACTAGCGCCCCGACCTAGTGCCACTGCTGAGAAGTCTCTCCCCTAGTGTGCTGAGTGTCATCCAAATATCTTGGGTGAGCCTCGCGTACCCCGCTGCTCATGCCCAAGGTGCCAAAGGACAACGAAAAAATCGAATGTGCCCGTGAGTGATGTAGAAGAGGGTCAGGTGTGTGAGTCCCCGTCGATGCCATCAAGTATCGCTCATTTGTCTCCCCATCGATCCTGGGTGAGATTCCCCCAAAGGTATGCCCAGTGTCCCTGTCCGTGCGTCTCCCTGGAGACAATGCTCTAAGACCCTGCTGTGCAGCACCATATGCCCTCGCATACCACAGATCATCCATGTACTCCTTGACATGCCACTGCACACTAAGGCATACCCCTGTATAATGTTGGAT
>CM076577.1:1152238326-1152319895 GCA_034641835.2 Pinus albicaulis | reverse complement strand
CTTCTCTTGCTGCAAAAAAAGAGTAATTTGAATGTGATTAGTTCATCATAAGATACATCATTAGCATAATAGTGGCAAGCCCTGGTATTGTACCAAGAATGTTGCAACTCCCAGAGGCTACCCTAATTTAATTTTTCAACCTGAGGTTCATACAATATTCGAGGTGACATTGCTATATACACAACAAATGCATTCTACTTATGTCATCCTCTTCTGAGCTCTACGAAAGGGTGCTACTTCTAGGGTTTCTGGATGAAGTCTGTCACACTTCTAAATTTAGGCATAAGGCTATGAATGATTCAAAGCCATTAATATATCAGTAGGTAAAGAAATATTCTACAACAAGAAATTACATCTAATTACTCTGCAATGAAAGAAATATACACATTAATCTATGGTAAGAAATGGAAGCAAACAAGGCATCTTGCATGAAGTAAATTGCTGAATTGAAATTACATAAAGGAAACTAACCTAATCACACTTTTTTGGGCCAAATGGCTAAACAAACTCTATATAATCTATGTTATATATATCATGCTTTTAATCATGCAGCTAATCATGACCTAACTATGCTTGTGAATGCATTATTTTGCAGCTAGGAGGATAAAGCGCTAAGGTGGCTTATGGAAGGGTTGAACTCATGGGTGCAAGGCTGAAGGTGTATGGGTGGTTTTGGTAGGTCTGGATGAGGTGGATGGTGGTTTTAGAGCTTAAGGAGGGGCCTTGATCAGAGGCTCAGTATTTAGCTCAAAAACGAAAGTGCTAAAAAATGCTCCAAACTAGAACAACCAAATAGATCTTGTCACCAGGATTCCAACACAACTCGTTTCATCAAAATCCGAGTTCGTATGAGTTAGTTATGGTTTGTTGTTCATTTTCTCAAATGGGTAAAGAAATGTGCAGAACAATGACAAACTGATGACTTGGCAGTCTAGTCAGCACCTCAAGATTCTTTAGGGAATATTCTCCAATTTTCAGCTAATGACACTATGACAAGTGCCACAGTCAGATTCACCAATGTTGCTTGGGAAATTGAAATTTTCCTCCTAATCCTAAGGTTGAAATTTCTTCTATGTTGGATTATTATTTTTAATGGTGAAATTTTGGGCCAATGGAAAAGGGCCACGTGGCGCAGCCAGAGGCTGCCATGTGCCCTCCCCCATGGCAAGGTAATTGGATGGCACATTTATTTTAATCAAGGGTTGAACTAAAATGTTATGGGCGCACATATGTTATTTGTATAGATTATTATACACCAAGGTTCAAAAAATATCAACGGGTGCATATTATTCGCAAATATTTTTATCCTAAGTCCAAGAAAATGGTTTCATCCACCAAAAGTTTATGATTGAGGAGGGGCGGAGGTCGGGGTCAACCTCGCGACCTCCCCTAGGTTAGCGCCTGCGCCAATCGCCAGACCATCATGTGTTCCTTGCTATGTAAGGGATGCCACCTCTATTTGAATTTTATCTGCTCTACGGTTGGGGGTCCAGAGGTGGCCAGCCTTGCGGGCCAACCCCCTCCCACATGCCCAAGAGCCACGACCGACGACGAACCACAGTTTCGGTGGAGATTATTAACGGAGTTAAGCCATGATTTATTACCAATAATCCGAGATTATTCATGCTAATCCAAAATCAATGATAAACGCACTTTGCGCTAATCATCCAGGTGACTCCAGAGACACACATAAGACAAAGAGGGCTTATGAAAGCTTAAAAATAAAAGTGACAGAAACGTAGAAAACTCAGTCTCAAGTTGACTCATCTCGTCGTCCTGATTTCTACAGTGCGAATGGTTTGTCAAATCGAGTTCGTATGCGAAAGTTAGATCCAGTCAAGGTTCTAAGGTTAACTGGATGACTTGGCAGGTTAAGGAGGATGTAATTTTGTAGAAATCTGGCCACCGGATTCCAGGAAAATTTGTGGGACCATTAATTTGACTCCTACGATCAAAATTCGGTTAAATTAAAAAAAAAAAACAGTTTGTTAAAATAAAACAAAAAAAATTAAATATTAAGGGGTGGCGGGACATGACCCCTGCCACCCCTATCACCCATCATATAAACATATTTAAAAAAAAGTTTTAACGGGCCGGTGGGCCACGACCCTTGTTGGACCCCACAACCCACCATACAGTGTTCAAAAGGATGTAATGGGGGCGGGCCACTGGCAGTGGGGCTGACCCCCACTATATATATATAAAAATGCGGGAGCCACGGGTAGTTGTTCGGACCGTCCAAGGCAGGTCCGACCCAGCCCAAATTTAAAACACGCCCAAAACAATATTGGATGTGGATTTTGGGGGAGGTGGGATTTGATTCCTCAACCTCCCCTTAACAAATTACTCTATTTGCTACTACGTCAACTGACCACTTTGTAAAATCAGACCAGGTTTTTTTTATTTTCTATAAACCTGCATTTCGTCAGTGCGCCCAGGCAAGGTCGAAAGGCAGACATACATACAGTTCGAGGCAGGATGATGCACACAGTTTGAGGGAATATTTTTTAATGCCAAGGGAATCTTTTGATTCCAAAGAGGTGAAATTTCTCTGTGTCAGAATGTATTGAAATTTATATGCATCTTAACCAGAATATCATAGGGAGCACGATGGTGCACCCAGATTCACCATTTGAGCAGTTATTCAGAAGATTATCTTTAGAATATGAGGATCAAGAATCTTAGGGGAATCTAAAAGATTCCTGTAGCCCCAGAATTTCATTTTGTCATAATTCATAAATTTGACTGTTAATTTTTCACTATTCGAAACCACGAATCTGATGGTGTATTCATATTTTCCATTTGACCATTCCATTTTTCGGCCACCTTTCAAAGTGGAGTTGCAAGTTTCAGCATTCAATGTGTGAGTATTCATTTTCAGGATATTCAACGCCACAAGATTGATGGTATAGCCAGATAGCAACAGTTTATCATCCTTTTCTTCAGATAGCTCTAGGATGTGAGGTATATGCAGTGTGATCATGTACTTCTTTGTCTCTTTGATATGAGATTAATTGTGCTGTATAGATCCTTGTTTGATGTTTGATGTGGGATCTTGTTTTTGTTCTTGATTTAAGGTGTAATTTCTATCATGGATTTGTTTTATTTATGTTTGATATCCATTTGTTGCCATGTTGGTGGGATAATCATTGTCACCATGTATGTTTTATTGATATCCCTTTGTTTCCATGTTCGGCAAGATACTCATAGTCATCATCCATGTGAGATTATGTCATGCTGATAGGAGGTTAGTTTATGAGTGAGAGTTCCTTGTAGCGGAACGTCTCGTGGAGACACTTTGCCACTCATGTTGATGGCTTATTTCCTTATATGACAAGTAGTACCATCCATGTACATCATCACTATTTCTAACACTTAATGCAGCGGCCTACACCATCTTGACATTGAGGCCCGGAGACGTAGTCCCTCCTGGACGAAATCCATTATAAATATCTTATGTTGCTAATTCTTGTTATGTTCCTCTTCTTTACTGCATGTAGATATGTTCATTTATGTTCATTAATTCTTTTGCTAAATTGTAATTCCAACACATCAGCCTAGGTAAAAGGTATTGGTTTGAAGGGTATTAAAAATTTACCCGGATCAAGTGGTATTAGAGCGGTCTTCTTGCTGATCTGGATTTCAGGCGTGAACCATTGAATGTTCGTTGAGTTGATCAATGGGGGATGTCAAAGACATGTATGAGACCATGCTTAGGGTGTCCGAAAAGGCAGACATGTTGTATGAAGCTTATGAGAAACAAGCAACAGACAACGCTGAGTTGAAAATGCTTCTACACGAGGAGAAGGGGGAAAAACATCGATTCCAACTTCAATTGCAAGCCACAAAAGAGGCATTGGAGGAATTGAAGCGAAATAATGAAAGTATTCAGGTAGATCATGAGGCATCAAAGATACTCCTACAAGAAGAGAAGGAGGAGAAGCAGTGATTGCAGCTTCAGCTACAAGCCGCGACAGAGGCCTTGGAGGAAGTGAAGCACAATGAAGGCTTAGAGAAGCCTTCTTTGCTTGTTTCAAAATCGACAGCTGAGCTAAACAGTGTAGATTTCTCTTCAGTTTCATCTTCACATGATATCATTTATGTTGGAAGTGTGGAGATACCCATTATCAGAACTGGCATGAGGCTCCTTACCAAGATGGGGTACCAAGGAGGAGGACTTGGCGTTCGTGGCCAAGGCATAAACCAGCCATTGGAGGTTGTGCAGAGACCTTGCTATGCAGGTTTGGTATACACTGAAGGAGGATGTTCGAAGGACATCAAAGGAAAATAGACATTGTTGAGCTCACCAGGGAAGAGGATTGATGGGAATACTCTACCATCATCCCATGGAAGGGCACGTTGCAGTGAAAGAGTTGAGGCAAGCTCTCATCACCATGATCACACCAGAGACCACTGGGAAAGGTATAACAAGTCTCGATATTCGCAAGTTAATTTTGATTATAATCATGTTTCTAATCATGAACATAAATCAGGGATAAGAAAACTTGTCATTTTTGTGGTTTACATAAGCATGTCATTACTGAGTGTTGGAAAAGAATGGTAGCACAAAGGAGGATGAGGCATGAAAAGCCTTCTCCACAGTAGAAAAAGACACTGGTTAAGAAGGTCTGGAGAAAGAAGACCTTTTGCAGCCATTGCAACCAAAATGGCCATCAAATAGCCACATGTTCGAGGCTCCATCCAGAGCAGCATCTTAAGGACGAAGCGTCAGTGCACGAACCGGTTGAAATAGTTGTTCGACAAGCAAACGTGCCACATGGAGATGATCCATTAACTTTGATAAGTGAGAGATGGTTCTTCTAGTGTGTCATGGCCATGTTTGTAAGTCATATGTTGCATTTTTAACTGTAAAAGTGATGATGTGTCTTCCATCACTTGTTAAGAAACCATGATATTTTGGCCTTGTTTTGTAAATCATGTGATGCATTTCTTTCATGTAAAAGTGATGATCTATTTGCCATCACTTCGAAATGCGACAATGATGTTTTTGGTCTTGGTTTAAAGGGGAGCAAAATTTACCCGGATCAGCTAATACAGTTGTTAAATACACTTTAATCCTCACTTATCTTAACATTAATTGTGGGTTATCTTAGCGGAGAATTTGGTGAACCCACCAAATGTGGCGAAAGCTCCACTTTTAGTGGAGTTAACAGGTGAACTTCCAGTTTTAGTGGAGAAATACTAGGAAAAATTGGTTTTGCCATTACTGAGGCAATTTTTGACCAATTTTGGCTCAGGAAGAGTCATTCTTGGTAGATTTTGATGTTTTGGAGCCATTGGAGCAGGTTGTAGAGGAAACAAGAGACTTTAAATGACATTTTTTCACAATTGAAGCTAATACAAAGGCCCATGCTATGGAAGCTAGACCAAGGAGATGTAGCCCAAGAAGGGTGAACTCCTTCATCAAAACCATGTGTATTTGACTCTTTTCTGTGTTTGCTGTGTTTTATATGCTGATGTTCAACATTTATTTTCCATGATTTTATGTTCATGAAATACACTTAATCTCATCAAGTTTATTGAATTGTCAATCATAAGCACATGTATAAACCCTTGTATAAGAAGCAAAGCAAAGCACTTTTATGTTAAATATGAAACTGATATTAGCACAACATTAACTAAAAATCAATTTCAGATGAAGTTGGTATCAAAGCTAAAGGCTGCAAAAGGTTATTTTCTTGCTTTGCTTGAGATTGTGCAAGAAGGGTTTTAATAGTTGACATTTTGTGATGCTTACAAGGTTGAAGTTGCAGAGAGGAGAAGGGAAGCTATTGGTTTTTAGTCCTAAGATTAGGAAAAGAAGAAAGAGAGTCGAGAGAGCATCAAATTCACCCAAATTTCCAATCAAATTTTCACTTGAAGCACCTCAAGTTCTATCTATAGTAGTTGAGATTGAAGAGGTACAAATTTCACAAGAAACTGAGGTGATTGAAGAGGTACAAGCATTAGAATTTGAGCTTGAATCCTTAGCCATTATGTCATGCATTGGAGAGACTCATGGACATTTAGAAGAGGAGGATGTCAAGAGAGACTTCAAAGACATTCAGAGAATGGTTAAAATCATGTTTGATGCATTCACTGTAGAAAGAGCAGGAGAAGGTTCTAAGCCTCCACATGGAGAAGGATCTTTAGATGGTAAGAAGGATGAAGAGAAGAGTTCGAAAGGTAGTGGAGGAAATCCACCTCCATCTCCACCATCCTCATCCTCATCATCTTCATGTTCCACTTCCACCACAAAAACCACCTACACTCATTCAAAAATACCAAAAGGAAAAACTCCATTAATCAAGTTGGACATTAATTTTGAACTTCCCATGTACGATGGTGAGGTAAATGCAAAGAAGTTAGATAATTGGATCCGTCAATTGGAAGTATACTACATAATTCAAAATCTATAAGAGGACGACATAAATATCCAGTTGGTTTCATTAAGGTTAGAAGGAGCAACACTAGTTTGGTGGGAGGCAAAGACTCAAGAGGAAATGCGAATTCATGGTAAGATATCCATTTCTTAGGTTGAATTCATTTCTTCCATTAAAATATTGTTTTATCCATTAGACTATATGAAAAAATCAATAATTATTTGGCAAAACTTTAGGTAACTCAAAGGCCAAACAGTTCAAGAGTACACCTAGGAGTTTATAAAGAGGGATTTGTTGTTAGGAGTAAACTTGAATTCACAAGACACACCCTTGAAATACATTGGGGTATTACATTCCTATTTGAAACATACTATCCTTATGTTTAATCCAAACAACTTAGATTAAGTATGTGTGCAAGCCACACATCTTGAAGCAAGGGGAAAGAACATTCAGGAAGAGGGTAGTAAGAAGAAGCCATTCAAGGGTAAGGGAAAAGAGAAGGGAGGAAAATGGAAGGGAAAGAAGAATGCAAGCATCAAGAAAGAAGGGGATAAAACTACATGCAAACATTGTTCCAAAGAGGGGCATGATGAAGCCCAATATTTGAAACTACATCCCAAACTAAGGCCTAAGAAACCAAATAACAAAGGGAAACAAAAGATGTCTGGAACCACACAACATGATCTTGGATCTTATTCAAGAGATGATACCAAGATTGTAGCCATGGTTAACACAGGAAAGGAATCCATAGCAAGTACTAGTTCCTCAAATAGTTACAACTACACTCCATGTTAGAGTGATTTCAAATCATACAAACATTGATGCATTGTTTGATAGTGGGTCACAAGCAACCCTGATTTCAGAAGAATTGGTAAAAAATATTAACCTTGAAACCGTACCACATCATAAACCATACCCTTTGGGTTGGATAGTTAAGAATTCCAATTTACAGGTTACAAGGAAATGCATATTTCGATTTGTTATTACTGCAAACTTTATTGCTGAAGTTGAGTTAGATGTGGTTCCACTTGACATTTCTAGGATTATATTGAGAAGTCCATATTTGTATGAAAGGAAAGTGGTGTTTTATGACCATGAGAACAAATATCATTTTCTTAAGAATGGGGTGGAGTATATTGTGAGAGCTCATCTAAAAAAATTGAATATTTCTTTATTTAATGTAGGGAAAATGAAGAGGCTAGTTAATGCAAGTAAAATTTTTGTGCTTCTCATGATCAAGAAAAAGGATGATGTTGACTATATATATTTTGAAGGATGTGATGAAAAATTAAAATCTGATTTGTTTGATGTGGTAAGTCAGCATGGTGAGATGTTTCAAGAACCAAATGGGTTGCCTCCCAAGAGGGGAATTCAACACGAGATTCAACTGCAACAGGATGTTGCATTTCCAAACATTAGTATGTATCGCATGTCAATTATGGAGAGTTTGGAAATCAAGAAGAAAATTCAAGAATTTATGAACAAAGGTATCATATGCCCATCTACTTCACCATTTGGTTCACCAATTGTTTTGGTACCAAAGAAGGACGGGACTTGGCACATGTGCATATATTTCTGTGCACTGAATAAAATCATGGTAAAGAATCGCTACCCACTCCCACACATTGATGATTTTCTAGATCAGTTAAAGTATGCAAGATATTTCACTAAGTTAGACTTTAAAAGTGGTTATCATCAAGTTAGAATATCTGAGGAGGACATTAGGAAAACTGCATTTAAAACTAGACAAGGATTATTTGAGTGGCTAGTTATGCCATTCGGTCTAACAAATTATCCAACTACTTTCATGAGAGTCATGAATGATGTACTAAGGACATTTCTATATGACTTCGTCATTGTTTAATTATATGACATACTTATATTAAGAAAATCAAGAGATGAAGATGTCATGCATGTGAACAAGGTACTTGATGTCTTGAAAAAAGAGAAATTATTTTTAAAGATGTCAAACTGTGAGTTTGGAAAGACTTCTTTAGTGTATTTGGGACACATTGTTGGAGGAGGTGAGTTAAATATATACCCTTCCAAAGTATAGGTCATTATGAATTGACCCAAGCCTCATACAGTTACAGAGGTAAGAAGCTTTATTGGGGCAACACAGTATTGGAGGAAATTCATTGCTAAATTTTCTTCTATTGCAGCTCCATTACATGCATTGACAAGTGTCAAGAAAGTCTTCCATTGGGGAGATATGCAGCAAAAATCATTTGATGCTTTAAAGCAAAATATAAGTTCAACACTGGTATTGGCTCTTCCAGATCTTAGACAGCCATTTTAGATCCAAACATATGCAAGTGATAATGATATGGGAGCAGTTCTCATGCAACATGGTAAGCCTATTTTGTTTTATTCTGAATTTTTTAATGGAGCTATGACTAACTATCCCACCTATGAAAAATAGTTATATGCATTGGTACAAAGTGTAAAGAAATGGAAGAACTATTTGATGGGGAAAGAGACCATTATCCATACTGACCATTAGCTAGTGTAGTACTTACAATCACAGTCAAAGTTGTAGCAATCAAGACATTTCAGATGAATGGGATTTATAAAAAAATTTCATTTAGTTATCAGGTATAAAAAGTGAATCTAAAATAAGGTAGTTGATATGCTCTCTAGGCCTATTGTAAATCCATCTATTATACTCAAGAACAATTGAGTTTTCATGAAAGTTACATTGAACAATATGTATATGATAGTTATTTTCAAGATGTGTATGAAATCTTGAGTCAAGGAAACCAAAATGAAGAGTTAGATTATCATGTGCATAACAGTTTTTTGTATCACTTGGGCAAGTTATGTATACCACAAGGAGAAAGAAACAATATCATAAGGGAGGCGCACACTTCATTGATTGCTGGACATTTCGGTGTAGGCAAGACAATAGCGAATCTCCAAAGGTATTTTTATTGGCCACACATGATTGATAGTGTATCTCATTTTATTAGAGGATGTTCTTTATGTGTAATAAGTAAGCCTAGTAATAGGAAACTTGTATTTTACACTCCACTTCTGGTTCCTTCACATCCTTGAGAGAGTATCTCAATGGATTTTGTAGGTGGTCTTCCAATGTCAAGGAAAAGTCATGATTACTTGTATGTTGTGGTATATAGGTTCAAAAAAATGTGTCTTTTGATGCCATGTAAGAAAATAATTATAGTTGAACAAACCGCTCATCTTTTCTTTCAAAATGTTTGGGTTCATTTTGGTCTTCCTACTTCTATTGTAAGTGATCGAGATTCCCAGTTTGTTGGGAATTTTTGGTCAAAATTATGGGACATGATGGACACAAAGTTGAAGAAGAGTACAACATTTCATCTGCAAACATATCGTCAGACCAAGGTGGTAAACAGGACAATCATTCATCTTCTTAAAGGTTATTGTAGCAAACATCCCAAGTTGTGGAATGAACAGTTGCATTACATTCAACATGCATACAATAGGGAAAAGTATTCTTCCACAAACACTTCGCCATTTGTGGCATGTCCTGGGTACTTGTTGTTATCACTAGAAAATCAGAAAAGAAAAGATGAAATTATTTAATGTCAGTCAGAAGGATTTACAGGGCTGAGAGACATTAGAGAATTTGAATTATTTAAAAATATCTAAGGTCTAAAAGGAAAAATCAAATTGTGCACAGAAGGAACCAGTTAAATGCACCTTTGCGTGCATAATTCTTCGATAAGCACACCTTTTTGCAGCTTTTCCTCAAAAATCCGCGTGGTACTGAGAGTGGCGGAAGCCACTTTCCAAGGCCACAAGGCACACTCCAGGACATTTATCCCACACTTGAGGCTGCTTAAGGATAGACGCCCAAGCCTCCTTAGGACCTCAAGGGAGCACACAATGGAATAAATGTGGCACACAATGGAATCACCCTCCTCTGTTGGGTCACCATCCACAATGTACCAAGAGAGGGAAGGAGGATTTGAATTCTCCTATAAAAGGCCACCAAGAGATGAACAATATGAGAACACATTGTTATGCTAGCCAGAATTTCCCCAAGAAATACCAACAGTGTGTGATCCGGAGCAGAGATAAAGGGGACTCAGTTGTTGGCCATCCAACAACTCCAGTCCACCATAGTAGAGAGAGGGATACTTTGCCCCAAGGCAGCTCGGATGTAAAGACATCCTTGCATCGGGACTTGGAGCTCCATAGTTCCAAGGGCCCCTTGGCAAGTGGGTTAAATTTTCATCCTCATTTCCTACTAGCACTCAATAAGAGGGGACGTAAGCGTCATTGAAGTTGTTTGACTCTATTTAGAGCTTTTGTTTTATTTGTTTTAGTTTTAGTTTAGTTTTTATGTTTGAATATGCATGCTATTTCTCTATCTAGTATGTTTATGTTTTAGCATGTTCCACTAACTTGCCTGACTCCATCTATTTTATGCCTGTGACCAATAAATTAAGAGGGAAAAACCACCCCTCTTAAGCAAGTGTGATTTGGTACATTCGTGCGCCAAACACACTAACACAGGATTGGCGACTCCACTAACTTTTATTTCCAAGTTTATGTGGTTGTGCCTTTTTGTAGAGAACTCCGTCTTTGTTGTGGAGTTGGGCTGGAACTGCCCCCTTTCTCTCCTTCACTTCCTGGTTCATCCCTAGTGACAGGCTGAAGGTGAAGAGCTCCCAAAATTTTAATTTGCAGGAAAATTGCGCGTATTTCTTACAGATAGATGCGCCCCAGTGCATGCGTTCAGAGGTGACCTGTGCACAGCCTTCACGCCTGTTTCATCTTTTTCCACGCGGAAACGAGAAGTTGGATTTTTTCCACTATTTCCATCTTTTCTTGCTTGTAAAAAGTGATTGGCAACCAATAATACATCTACCAACACTAGTTGAGGTGCCTCACAACTTGTTAAAGCTCACTTTTAGCTGCTTCTAGTATTTTAGGTGTTAGTTTTATTTCAAGTTGATTTTCGCAAAGTTAACACATAATTTAAGTAGGAGGAAAATCAACTTGCATTTTGAGAAAATTTATGTTTTGCGAATTTAGGTACTAAAAAACCCAGTTAATTAGACAAAGTAAGTGGCCCAAGTCCACACATGCTTAGCTAGTTCTCTTTCATTTTTCTAGTGTAAAAGTCATTAGCTTAGTTCAATTTTTGCATGAGGATTTCGGGACCAGGATTGAATTGTCGGTAGAAGAGCAAGTAATCTATGCAGCCTTTGCACCCTTGGGTGATCCTAGGCAAGCATATGAACACTTCCTATTGACAACTCACCATCTCCCTATATTTGATCATATAGATTAACTAGGAAAATCTGAAAGCGGCCCATATTCGCGCATGTTTTTCTTTTGAGCAAGGAACAATAGAACATAGTTTAAATAGGGGATTTTGAAAAGGATCATCACATATCCTCACGTTCAAAATATGTGCTTTTTCACCTTTTGTTCACACACATCCACACCCTAAGTAAATCAAACACACCTAAAACTAACTTAACAAAACTCACTAAATTCTTCCCACAGGGGCCACAAAAGAATTTATAGTCTAAGTTAGGACTAAGGGGGGTAGGCATCCAATAAGCCACCTTGGTCAGTCTTCATCTTGAAACATAGAAGTTGATTGTTTAGGGAAATTTTAAATCTGCCTATCTACCCATGGCAAAGAAAACTTGAGCGTAGCAGAGACCCGATTCAGAGGGGGTTAGGCTTAGGCCTAGTGCGTGTAGTATCAATTAGGGTTACCTGACTTAGCTGATACTCGATACTGGTAGTTGAACTACCAAGAAGCCTAAGACTCAAACGCTCACATGGGACGACGATGATTAGTGGCCAAAATTAGGGCATCCTTTCCTTATAGGTGACGGTGCATGCAACACTAGATCCTATACCCTTACCTTGGTGGATTTTCTTCGGTTGACTGGGGGCGTCGCCAATTCCTTCGGGAAGTTGTGCAGTATTCACAAGATATCTTCTCAAGGCCCAATTACATTTGAGCATGTGAGGATGATTAGGTCTTATAGGATTTGAATATCATACACAAATAACAAAAAACCATATTTTTCGATTGATTAGTCACATAGGATTAATTTAAAGGGAAAATTTATTTTATTTTAGCTTTGTTTTATGTATGCGATCAGATTTTTTCTTTGATTATAATCTCTATCCCCTCAAATATTTCCAAAACCATACCTAGTTGATGCCAAAATGGACCCAACGAGACCTCGTCGATCTAGACGCCTTTTGGACCTCCCCCCATTACCAGGAGGGGTTCTAGGTCTTTCGCCATTTAGGCGTCAAAGACGGAACATGACCACCATTATTGGTTCATCCTTTATTGGGGAATATTTAGTTGGGAACCCTATTCGGCCTCCCAACGCCACACCGGTGAACACCCCCACAAGGTCACCACACACCACTCCTCCCACAACCCCTAGTGGGCATAAGAGTGCTACCCATTTGGGAAACCAGGTGAATGCACAACAGGGTATGTCACAGACAAACCCTATTCCTAACTAGAACATTGTGTTTTCACAAGTTGCAATGGCTACAACCTCGCAGTCACCTTTTTTAGCTTCGTTAAATCTACCAAATTTAACCAAGTTGACAAATGAACCCATTGCTCACAACCTCATATGGCCCCCCATGCCCACGAAGCTTACTTCAGACATTCCAAAATTTGAAGGGAAGCAAGTGGAAGACCCTAGAAATCATGTTATGAATTTCCACCTATGGTGTTCGTCGAACAACATCGTTGATGATACTATTAGACTAAGTCTGTTCAACACACTCTAACCGGAGTAGCAGCGAAATGGTATGTGGAGAAGCCCTTTGCTACACATGGAACCTTTAGTGCCCTTGCTACTGCATTCATGACCTATTTTCAGTTACCTATCCACCATGATTCTGTAATGGAGTTACTGACCCACTTTAGGCAAACCCCCGCTGTCCATATCTCATACCATATCCATGAATGGCGGCGACGTCATAGTTTGTGAAAAGCCAAACTCGACGATTGAGTTCTGTTAGGGTTCCTGAAAACTCTCACTGTAGAGATTTCAAATGATGCGGCATAGCAAAAGCCCATCTCTGAAGAGGATGCCATTAGTAAGGCCCAACAACTCGAGCTGATCTATACACAGTTAGGGTATATTTACAATATCCTGCTGAACGCCCCGCGCTTGGAAAATTACAAAGAATTTGCAGGCGCGTCGAACTCTGAAGACGGTTTAATTGGGTCGTTGACCCAAAATCACCTAAGCAGTAGCGTTCAATACCCCGGTTACACGTATGATTCTACCTAGAACATACCACAACCTGACTACCAAAGTCACCACATGCCTCCACAAAATTTGACCAGTAGGGCATCATAATACCACCATCAGCATCGAGGACCCTATCCTCCAGCTCAGGGGACCCAATACGCAGATAGAAATTTTGACGGAAGAGCTCCCCCCCAACATCCATTTACAAACCTGGGACCGCAATACACCCAATCTCCAACACAAGACCTACCCATGCAGAATAATGCACAGGTGAAATTTGTGCAACCATCCCAAAACCAATCGTGCCAACTATATAACCAGGAGAATCCAAATTATCCTCCTAACGTGGTTAAGAAAAATGGAAAAAAAAGCCCAAGGGAAACCCTGGAAAGGGGGGAAGCAATCAACAACGCCCTCTGTGATCTCAGACTAGAGGAAACTCCAACTGAAATAAAAAACAGGAGACATGAAAACCCCAAAACCAGAACAAGAGGGCAATTCTTCGAACAAACCACTCTTGTTCAATTTTTGGTGAGTACGACCATTACACTCACCATTGTCCCGACCTCCCTGAGCTGAAGAAGCTGCAGAGTAACCGTGGACAGGGGCGATCCTCCCAGCTGACAAAAGTCATGCAGGAGCCTTTCCCCCATCAAGGGACAGTTAGCACGCAGCAACAAACTACCGACGATTCTAGAAAAAACAACCACAAAATCTACATAACTGGCGAAGAAATGTTTTTTCAGACACAGAATCGAAATTATGATGCCCCACCAGACACCAACGCATTAGGGGCTAGTACCATTGCACCAACAACACCTTTGACCATATCAAAGATGCCTATTAAACCTTTGCCAAAAATGGCGAAGGGAACAACTAGGTGGGCATGAAACTATTCCAAAGCAAACCATAACTATATAATTGTGGATGATCTAGCTTAGTTTCCCACCGCTATGTCAGCTTTGGAAGTATTACAATCATGCCCAAAGCAGCAGAAAACTTTACTTTCGGCCCTAGGCGTCATCAACCCTGCCAATTCGCGCTTGATGGTTTTTGACTTAGACAAAGCCACCCCTAGGCTTCCTTCAATGGTCACCTTTCAGATACCAGTGTCGGTCCAAAACATTACCATTCACCGATGTATCATTGACGAAGGTGCATCCACATGCATCATGTCAAAGAATGTTTGGTAGAAGTTAGGGTCTCCCGAACTAAAGCCATCAAACATCACGCTTAGAGCATACGATGGTCGCCCTTCAGCCCCTGTCGGTCTCTACCAAAACATCTCATTTTTCTTAGCCGACAAGACGGTCCTTATAGACATTGAAGTCTTGGACGCCCAATTGGACTACAATATACTCCTTAGCCGGAATTATATGTATGCCATGTCAACCATCGCCTCCTCCGTCTTTCGAACTATGATGTACCGCCATGAGGACCGCATTTTTACGATCGACCAGTTGACACATAGCGAAAAGCAGCCCCTAACAAATACCGATGTCATTCTACCCCATGTATACACATCTATTGACACGCTCACATGGTACCAAGAATATGGCCCCAGCCAGTTCAAAATGTCGTCCATCCTAGGGTCATTCATAGGAGATAGCCATGTTATACTTGAGGCATCACCTAATGTTACAGGCACTCCGGTGTGCATGATGTCCACATCAAGCACCGAAGATAGTTTTTACATGGATTAATCCCTCTTGCGGATAAGAGTGATCTCCCTAGTACTCAACGAGTAGCTAGAAATAAACATCCATTTGAAAAAACTTTCCTCTAGATTAATTGCATTTCAGAATTATTATAAGTAGAGAGGACATGCCCCTACCTTGAAATCCAAACGTTCGATGTAGTCTTTCGTCCAATTGCTCCAAAGTGGTTTCTCCAGTAAGTAGAACCTGCAATCAATGAAAAGACAATGGATCAAAGCATCTGCAACATATAATAATCAAGAAAATATAATCCAAATTAGTGACCAAGGAGTCTAAGTATTGATGTTATTACAATAAGCATAAGAAAAACTCAATGAGAAAAAGAGATCCATATGTATTATCTTGAATAAAAAGAACAATCTTACAACCTGATGCATTGATGTTGTGCAGATTTCTCCTAGGGTCCTGAACAATCATTTCTCCTTCAGTTTGATAAGCCTTCCTATCTGAATACCAACATGGATTTATAGACATAAGGGTGTGATCATTCTCATGCCAACAACAACTCACTAGTGTAGAAAGTATGCACTCTTATGAATTATCTTCAACAATTAATTTACAATCTACCCTTCAACCTGAAACTTGAGCTCATTTTATAGGGAAATGAAGATAGTTTCAGTTCCATGAAGAGGGGGATGGATTCCTCTCATGAAGGGATTTGAGCTCCATGGACCAAGGGATAAGCTCCATGAGTGGAGGGATAAATCTTGAACTAATCACGACTCTAGAAGCTTCCAGTTGGGAGAATATTCGATCAACTATGCTTCTATAATTTACTTTTTTCTTTTATTTTCTTTTCGCGGGGGTGCACAGGTAATAGTAGAAAAAATTTCGGGGTTGTTATAGTTTATTGACCAAACAGTAGCACATGCATAGGGAAAGGCTAGAAAAACTGTGCAGGTATACTTTTAGGGGTTTTATAGAGCTTTTCTCCAATTCCAAGATTTGATTCAGGAACATTAAGGTTTTTGACTTCTAAGGGAACATGGTGGTGATAGACCCATATGAACAGTCAAATTTCATGGTGCCAAAATGACATGTAATAGATTTCCCCCTAAAGTGAGAAGTCTGAGGTTATTTTGAAGAGTGAAGTGCTTTATCATTCTGAGGATTGGATTGGAGACACTGGTCGAAAACCGGTAAGAAAATTCAATGCAAACATATATGTATATATATCATCAATGAGGTAGGCATTCCCATACTCAGATCAAAACTAACTAAATGTTCTGGTACATATATGGTTTCAATATTACATCAAAAGTAGACACAATATGGGCGCAACCATATGTCATGAGTAGTCTACTGTATCAAGAATAATAAAAATCCTTGCAACTTGGATGGTGGAAACTAGATCCAAGGTCTTGATTTCCACTTCCCGAACTAGTACGAATCTATCCATGCAATTGATTGTATCGAAGTCGAACATGGTAGAAACCACTTTATTACCAGTCAATGATGTGAACCGTTAACAAGTGTGAGAGAAACCACCAATAATGAAAATGGCTCTCAAATCACTCGAATAAAATATATGAAGTGTGAATGAATGATTTGCAGTTGAACACTCATAGAATCGTTCGATCGAAGGTCAATGATGCAACTTATCGTTGAAGGCGAGAAACCTGCCATTAAGGCATGCAGATCCCAAGGCACTGATAGGATTCTATATCATCATTCTAAATGATGAGCTGACGTCGATAGAAAGTGATCCGTCATAGGAAAGCCCACGATACAAAACCATTAGATCAAGTTTTGAAGAAATATTTGCAAGGACCGACTCAGGGATGGTCAACGTGAATGGAGAAAAATGTTTGAAATGAATGGTTTATTTGAACTCTCCCCTGAACACATAACGACATTGCAGATGGCTTAGCAACATTTAACCTAAACAAATACTCAGAAACCGACTGAAGACTTTCAATGTGATTTGATTAACTTTTAAACAAAGGATTTCCCAACCCAGGTACAAGTGTGACAAAGTGTCGTGTTCAAGAGTGGCAAGCTGCTTTTTAAACAAGGGTGACAATTCGATTCTTTTTCTCTCATTTTCCCTCACCATTACTGGAAAGTACCTCTTTATTTTTGTGAAGCTTGAGGAGGATAACATTTTCTTTTTTGTGTAAGCTCATCCTTCAGATGAGTCCATATTAGTATTAAAATCGAACCCTAAGAAGGAGTGTTTCAATCCTGTTTGTAATCGACAGGTTATTTATTATTAAATTTTAACAAGTCCAGTATAGGAGAAACTCAACGTTTCTCAAGTTTAGGGAGTAAACTCCATGGTTGTTCTTTTTCGTAAATTTAGTCTCTCAGGCCCGAAAAAGGATAAAATAATGCAGGAGAGAACTCTATTGACCATGATTAGTCAATGTATAGCTTTTTCGTAATTAGTCCATTTCAGTCCGAAAAAGGGGTAAAATTATACTGAAGGGATGACTGTTCATTTACTTTAACGAGTTCTAATAGTCAATTAATCTGTGATATTTTCATATTTTGAGAGTCTGAAAAGGGCTTAAAAGAAGACTCTAGGGTTTTTCTTTTTTGTATTTTTACAGACCCCGAAAAAGTGATAAAAGTATACTCGTATGATCGAATTTCAATTTAATTTATGAGCAAGAAAAGACGGAAAGAACTCAGCATTTTCATGTGTTTTACGAGAATGAAAGATAGAAAAATAATCTTGGGATTTTCATGAGTTTACTGAGTCTTGAAAATAATAACTGAAATGGACTCGAGATAGTTTCATTTTTATAAAATATTGAAACAAAGAAAATTATGCTTGAACGTGGGTTTGTTTCATTTTTACAAAATCTTGAAACAAAGGAAAAATCATGCTTGAGATAAGCTTCAATGCCCCCCAAGCGTAACTTGCTATAGCACATGCCCCCAAAGCATAAATTTCTAGAGCACATGCCCCCCAAGCTTCATTTCATTAAACTAAGTAGACAACTGGTTACTAATAGCTAGATGGAATGAAGGTTTATTTACGAGATCAGATGAAAGACTTGTCTTGACTAGGAGAGGATTTGTTTAATTTTTTAACGAGCTTGACACAGGAAAATAACTGTGCTCATGGAACTTTGTTTCATTTTTTAACGAGCTTGACACAAGAAAATGAACTGTGCTCATGAAAACTTGTTTCATTTTTTAACGAGGTTGACACAGTAAAAGAACTATCCTCAAGATCTGATTCATTTTTTAACGAGGTTGACACAGTAAAAGGAACTATCCTCGTGGTATCTATTTCATTTTTTAACGAGGTTGACACAGTAAAAGGAACTGTCCTCATGAGAGCCTATTTCATTTTTTAACGAGGTTGACACAGTAAAAGAACTATCCTCATACAACCTTGTGTCATTTTTTAATGAGCTTGACAAAAGAAAAGGAACAATGCTCATAGATCCTTGTTTCATTTTTTAACGAGCTTGACACAAGAAAAGGAACTATGCTCATAGATCCTTGTTTCATTTTTTAACGAGGTTGAAACAGTAAAAGAACTATCCTCATAACCTAATTCATTTTTTAACGAGGTTGACATAGTAAAAGGAACTTTCCTCATTACCAACTGATTCATTTTTTAACGAGGTTGACGTAGTAAAATGAACTTTCCTCATTACCAATTGATTCATTTTTTAACGAGGTTGACATAGTAGAAGGAACTTTCCTCATTACCAACTGATTCATTCTTTAACAAGGTTGACACAGTAAAAGGAACTTTCCTCATGAGAACCTTGATCATGGCTTCCGACTGGAAGAAACACATGTCAAGGGACACTCCTCGATCATGGCCTTCAAGAGGTCTTCATTAGAAGGAAGAACAATTCTTTGGAAGGAATCCATATCAATGGAATCAATAGGGATAATAACATCACGTTCAAATAATCCCATAGGGTTCATCATGTCAATTACTGGATCTAACTCAGAGGAAGTCGAGCAAATAGTGAGAGGCTCACTTGAATTGGTAACTGAAAACATGGGACTGGTTGCCACATAATTAACTCGTGGCGGGGTAGATACCACTTCCGTATAAGGAAAATTCAGGGGGTTCGGATGATTGGTAGTTGAATCAAGACTAACTAACGAAAGCTGGTCAATAGTCACAATGTTTCCATTGTGAGGGAAAGACATCACACAAAAGAGTATCGATACAACAACTTTCATTGCATAGACATAGTCTCGCCTAAGGAGAAAATTGAAATCCAAGGGGCCTCAGACTACCATAATATCAATACAGATAGTTTTACCTTCTAAAGTAATAGGAAACTGAGGAAGGATCACTAAATTTTAACTAATGGTTTTGTTAAAAGCTGACAGACTCTGTGTAACAGGCATAAGCTGGGGGGAACCCAAAGCTTGCCAATCAGTTGAGGATAAAATACTAATAGAAGCACCTTCATCTACATTCATGCAATGCACATTATTGCCACAAGCTTTCACAATGATTTGGAAAGGAATGGAAGAAGGAATATGAGGTTATGCTAATCTATTCCAATCAAAGGCAAAGACCTTAGTACTTGGAGGGGGTTATGTAGAAATAGGTGAAATTCCCCCTGGCGTAAAAGAATATGATGTAACAAGAAGAATCTGAGCAGTATTGATTTCACTCTTTACAGGGAGAGTGGGATCGACTGAATGTGAAATCAAGTCAACCACTTGATCAACTAATGGATAATCAACCTGAGTGATATGAGTTTCACTCTCTAATGGAAGATTGGGACTGACTGTTCTTGGAATTAGATCAATCACTTTGTCAATTGACAGTAGGCTGGGAGAAATTTTATGGTAACTAGTTGGAAGTTGTTGCTGTGGAACAGTAAGGTTTTCCAACAATTTTGAGGCTTCATCCATGTGTGGGAAAATGTGAGTTTGATGACTCCCTTTACATAACCTACAAGGAAACCTAACTTTACCCTTTTTCCCAGGAACCTGAAAATCATTGGTTGATGGATCAGTAGTAAGTTGATAGGATTTTTTTGACCATACTTCCAAGACCTTAGGAATACCAGGATAATTGATAAGGAAGTGGTCACCCTTACAAAGCTTGCAAGGGTATTTGGGTTTGTGATGCATGTTGGAGGGTTCCTCAACACTACTAACACTTACAACCATGTTTGGTTGGTTGACTTATTTCTTATCTTGCTTCTTCTTCTTGTTCCCTTTCTTCCTCTTCTTAGCCATATGGTTACTAGCATTAAGGCTTTTACCAAGCGAAGAAGAAGAAAGGGAGGAAGACATGTTGGGCGAAGAAGGTAAAGGGACAACAGGAGGTTGGTGATGTTGAGATGGTGAACTTTGTTGAGGTGAAGCATCTGGTTGAGGTGGAACAATTTGAGTATTCAAGGCCAACAAAGTTGAAAATAACCATACGGGTAAACCTATGGTAAATCCAGGTAATGACAATGTAGCCATATAAGGAAGACCAACATTTCCAAAGCAAGGAAAAGTACTAGGATTCTCTTTAATAGGAGTTCCTTGGTTGGTCAATTTTGGAATTGTTGCCATTAGATTCAACTTCAGTGAATTTTATTAACATTTTAAAAATATTAAAAATTCAAATTCACAATCCACACCTAAGATCTCTAAAAATTAAAAACAAACAAATGAACATGAGCTATCAAATTTAGGAGTCAAACCACACACAAACAATTTGTTTCCACAATAACAACACTAGTTGGTGACGAAATCCAACATTGCGGAAATTAATGTGGAAAACTAGTGTTTGGAACAGTTACCCTGACAACTTGCTTAATGAAACATTCCAGTGCAAGTAACTTCACTATGCCATCTCAAAATGAAGATTACCCTCTGGAAAGTCCAAGTGAGTCTAGTCAACGTCTGCTCCAGGTACAGTGGGACCTTCCCTCCACCATCACCTTGGGAAAAATCCTAAATATTATGGCCACTAAGGTCACCAACTGAGACAAATGCACCCGGGGAACAATCAACGATCTGATTTACACGCAGGGGAAGAGTATCAAGCTCAATCCCCTTGAAGGCTCCTCGACATGGTGAGGTTTGCCAATAAGTGACCCCAGGCTCCTTAACAATGGTTAATCCGAGGTTTACCATTTGTATTATGTGCACATCTTCTATCTTTACCAATGAGATAGGTATGATTACCTCACTGGGTCCGACATGATCTCATGCTTGACTCTTTTAAGAAGAGCTTCCCAAAGTACAAATTCAACAATTGGAATTTTTCCTTTACCACAAGATACTATTGTTTGTTTTAATTGCTTTGGAATGTTAACTACAACCTATTCCAAAGCACTAGCCTAAGCTAGATTGGTGGAAAGAGCCCTAGAAAATGTAAACATTTCTAAATTAATTTTATTAAACGTTGTGTTATTGGGTTGTTTTTTACTCAAAAGGGTAAATGGATATGAAACTAGTGGTATTGTGACCCGACCCAAAACTAAATGCAATAGAATATGATAATGTAATCTTTTCAATTCGATGGATCCTAATTAAATTAAGGAGAGAGGTTCCATTCACTTATAACAATGCAAAAATTGATAAACAAGAGAAAATATAAGAAATTATCTTATGCACTAATTTTAGCAAGAAAACTAATGCTAATCAATTCCTTTTTTTTTATAAATTTTTATGTTTTAAAACAAGCATAAAACATATAAATTCAAATCCAATAAACTAATCTAAATTTATGGTTGACTTTCCAGAATGTAAACTATGCAGCTGTAATCTATGCACAATTCACATGAAAAATATGCAAATGTAATCTATGCACATTTTTCGTTTATATTTTGAAAATGAGAAAATGTAATCTATGCAAGAGAATTATCAAACACAAAATGATTCCAAATCAACGAAAGAACAAAAAGAGTATTCTCCTTCACTAATGTAATCTAAGGAACCAATCAAGTGTAAGTAAAGAAAATTGGGTGAGAATTCCAAAGGTCAAAAGAAAAAACAATCAAAGGTGATTAACACTCAAAGCGATTTTTTTTTTGCAAAAACAAAAGCAAAAATATGCAAAATTTTTAAGAGACTAAGACAAACCTCGAAGTAATGACCAAAGGAAATCAAACTAAGAATTTCTCAAAAAAGAATATTCAAAACACCCAATTAAATTAACAGAGACTGACGAGACTGTAAATGGATCAGGGAAAACTTGAATAATCAAGTTACCTGACTCTAAAAAAGAGATTTAATTTTTTCAAAAATTTTCTGGGGGTGTGCATTTTATAGTGGAAAACAGAGCACATGCACACTGAATTGAACTAAAATCTGCGCAGGTTGTTGCACTGTTTTTTGCTGAAAACCGCGCAGGCAAGGAAAAAATTAGAAAAAATAAATAATAAGCTTTATTTTTTAGGGATTCTTAAAAGTTATCTATCCAACCAGACTTAGAGAAGTCAAAATCAGAAAAATTAAAATTCAAATTGAAAATAAACAAAGGAAATTAAGTTCTAGATCCCTAGTATGGTTGCCATTTTGTTACGTGGATTAATCCCTCTTGTGGACAAGAGCGATCTCCCTAGTACTCAATGAGTAGCTAGAAACAAACATCCATTTAAAAACCTTTTCCTCTAGATTGATTGCATTTCAAAATTATTATAAGAAAGTAGAGAGGACATGCCCCTACCTTAAAATCCAAATTTTCGATGTAGTCTTTCGTCCCGTCGCTCCAAAGTGGTTTCTCCAATAAGTAGAACTAACAATCAAAGACAAGACAAAGGATCAAAGCATCTGCAACATATAATAATCAAGAAAAGCTAAACCAAATTAGTGATCAAGGAGTCTAAGTAGTGATGTTATTTCAATAAGCATAAGAACAACTCAATGAGAAAAAGAGATCCAAATGTATTATCTTGAATAAAAAGAGTAATCTTACAACCTAATGCCTTGATGTCGTATATATTTCTCCTGGGGTCCTGAACAATTGTTTCTCCTTCAATTTGATAAGTCTTCCTGATTTGAAAATGGTCTGGAACTTGTTATGTATTTCAAGAACCTCCCACTCAGCTAAACAAATAAATGATCTAGCTTGTACTTGACATTATGCAGAATTATTCATTCAAAGTGGTGTATGATTTTTAACTATTTATGTGTCTTAAGTTCCATTTTTCTTGCTAAAATTTAACATGAATAACAACAACATAATGCAGCAATAAAAAATTCACACACAACAGCAAAATTAATCTAGGAGTTCACTCGAATCTCGTGGGGTACATCTCCTTTGAGCTTTGTCATCTTGACTTGGCTCTTTGGGATTATGGTAAGGTTTATTTTACAAGTTCAAAATTTAACTCCAATGGATACTGAACTAATCCAAAGGGCTAAGAATACCATCTATATCCCTCTCATGGCTATCCAAACTCTGCAAACAACTTTAGGCTCCCTTAGACACGATTCCTTCTGTCGGTGCACTGAGCTACACTGAGCTTCTCCTTGGCACTAAATCATTAATAATTCTGTTTTTGTCCTTGAAATGACACCTACCATCTCCAACACATATCAGACACCAAATATCGACTGATAATTTTCTCAAAATGAGCACTGCATCCCCAAACTAGGCCTTCCTCCACGGTTTGCCCAGGGCTGCCCAAAACTTCCATTCAGATTCTCGAGCTCTAGAAGTCATAAAAATGTTCTAAAAACGCTTTCATTGATTTAAAAATTTCTGAAATAGTCAAGATAGACTATTTATTTGCAGAAAATGGCCTTCGAATGCTTCGGTTTCGCCTCCAACACCTATCGGCACCCCCTGGCACTAGGGTTGCTGAAAACTTCTTTGCTGGGTTCTCGACCTATAGAATTCCTCCTAATATTTTGAAACCTCCTTCAATGGATACATAGTTCTATTTAAAGTCAATATTAACTATTGGTTCGCTACATATGGTCTCTAGCTGCTCTGGCTAGGTCCTGAATTGCTGGTGGAAAAAGTTGGCACTAATAGCCCTTGGAACTTTACTGAAGATTTTCGGCCTTCAAAAGTTCTCTATAGGCTCTGAAAAAAATTTCATCAGATTCATAACATCTGAAATATCCAAAATTGATTATTGGATCTCTGAAAAAGGCCTCTAGCTCCCTTGGCTAGGCCTCAAACTATTGTTGCCTCCTAGTGGCCCTGATGGCCCCTTGAACTTCACTGATGCAAAAACCTGCTTAGAAGCTCTTGTATGGCTCTGAAACCTAATCCATTGATTTTGGAATGTTGGATATAGTCAAAATTTTCTATTGGCACTCCAAAATTAGTTCACCCTAGCTCAAGATAGAGCCAAAACCAATTTTTGCCTAGTAACCCCTAAAAATCCTCCACTAAAAATGTAGGGAATGGAGTTAACTCCAGTTAAAAGTGGAAAATCACCAAAATTTCGTGCTCGCCATATTTTTTTTCCTAAAAATTAGTTAAAATTTAAACTAACCGTTTGGGGTTTACCGCCATGTGACTGCTAGTGAAAGTTACGGCGAGTTTGCAAGTTTGAGGTTACGGTTCGGAATACTGTCCGCATAAACCATTAACACACCGCCATGTGAACAGAAATGTCGCTGAAAGTTTCATTTTTTGCTACGGTTAGAGTGGAGGCCCACGGTTCTTGAGTCAAGGCCATATGGTGGGGGTTGGCCCCCCATACCCCCAAACGGAAACTCAAATAAATTTAAATTAAACTTTCGCCCCTCTAATGTTAAGAGGCAAAGGTATGGTGGAACAGTAAAATGCAGGCTTGCTACACGGGAGGTCGGCTGTTTGATTCCTGCCAGCTCCAAAAATTTTAACACTCTGTTCCAGGGCCACGTGGCGGCCTCCGGGTCTACCATGTGGCAGTTTTTCATTAGCCCGAAAAACAAAAAGTCAACCCAATTGCCCATTCAAACTGTGCCACTTGTCATTTGATGATTGGACCATACAAAATATTTCAAGGAATATTCTAGGAATATTCCCTGGAATATTCTCTTTTTGATTTTCCCAATTGCCAAGTGAAACGTGGTCAAAGTCCAGTTTTTGCAGTTTACTGGACTTTTCAAACTGTGATAACTTCTTCATACGATGTCAGTTTTTTGAACCATTCACAGCACCGAAATCACAACGACGAGACCTTTCCGGTCACTCAAGTTTGGCACACTTCCGAAAAATTTGAATTTTGAGCTATCATTCTGGTCCATGATCTAGTTCTGATCACTTCCTCTCTAAATACCAGCATGGAGTTATAGACACAAGGGTGTGATCATTCTCATGCCAACAACAACTCACTAGTGTAGAAAGTATGCACTCTTATGAATTCTTTAGCAATTCATTTATAATCTACCCTTCAACCTGAAACTTGAGCTCATTTTATAGGGAAATGGAGGTAGTTTCAGTTCCATGAAGATGGGGATGGATTCCTCTCATGAAGGGATTTGAGCTCCATGGACCAAGGGATAAGCTCCATGAGTG
This sequence comes from Pinus albicaulis, assembly GCA_034641835.2. Lineage (NCBI taxonomy): Eukaryota > Viridiplantae > Streptophyta > Pinopsida > Pinales > Pinaceae > Pinus > Pinus albicaulis. The sequence goes on along the minus strand of CM076577.1, from coordinate 1,152,294,160 downwards.
TAGGGATAAAGCTCGAACTGATCGCGACTCTAGAAGCTTCTAATGGGAGAATATTTGAACAACTAGGCTTCTAGAATTTACTTTTTTCTTTTATTTGCTTTTTCCGGGGGTGCGTAGGTAATAGTAGAAAAAAGTGCGAGGGTTGTCGCAATTTATTGACCAAACAACAACGCATGCGCAAGGAAAGGCTAGAAAAACCACGTAGGTAGAATTTTAAGGGTTTTATAGAGATTTTCTCCAATTCCAAGACTTGATTCAGGAACATTAAGGTTTTTGAATTCTAAGGGAACATGATATAGGTGGTGATAGACCCATATGAACAGTCAAATATCATGGTGAAAAAATGACGTGTAACACTAGTCAAGACACAGAGACGAGCGGTAATGACATCGTGTCCTCGGCCATGACAACCTCTCTAGCCTACGTCACCTCCCAAACTCCTTTCCTCTCCCCCCCAACTGGTTTTGTGTCACAGCAGGTCATGGCTACAGTGTTCCTACCAAACTTATCATTTGCAATACTAGTTTGGTACCTAGTCCCATCCACTCCAATGGGAGTCGTGCACATCACCTCTATAGGGTTAATCCCCATCAATCCTGAACTGGCCCCAACCATTCAGGATACTGTTACAAACATCCCTGCAAAGGAAATCCCAATTGCAAAATCGATGATTACAACTAAGACAACCGAGAGAAGAGAAAAGAAGGTGGAGAGCCCCACCACTCAACGGGAATCAGCACGCTGCGCCATATCTGACATAGTAGGACACCCTACTCACATATGCCCAAAGCTGGATGAATTAAAACCACTCCTTAGCTCTACGGTAAGCATCGCGGCTCCAAGTTCCTGTAAAAAGGAACCTGCCACCAGAAGCCAAGGCAAAGCATTGCGTACCAATCACGCATGCGCTATTTGCAGTAATTATGGACACTATACCCATCATTGTCAAGATATACCGTGATATAGGGACGCCTTACACATAATTGAGAAATCCTATCAAGAGGATCCCTCCACCCAGTCATCTGGAGATGAACCTATTGCTATTCTACACCTGCAGGAGGAATGACAGTCACCAAAAATATTCCCATTCATATTCCCCCCTCCTATCATACCCTGCACGTTGTGCGTTGAACGTGGTCACTTCATCGAGGAATGCGTAGCCTTGGAACTCATCCACATATGGTATCCTATCGAGCGCATTTATTATGTTGGTTTTCTAGCAACGCAATTCACATGTCCTTTATGTGTCGACAACCACATGTTGGAAAATTGCCACTATATCCCTCAAGTCCGCTTAGCACTGGCTAGTTTGCGCTCAACCATAGTCCACCTCTCCCAAGAAGATGGATTAGACTCGGAATCTATGAATAGCTTGACAACCCAAGAAGATGTGACGAGTAGATCCATCCTCTTTCTGTTAGCTTAAAAGCAACCAATCAGGGAACCCTTAGTTACCCCCAACTGCCCTCTACAGAGAAGACCAACATGCGCACTATGTAATTACTCCATCAACCACTCTATACCTCCTATATATCACTTGCCCATCAAGAACCTTACATGTGAAGAGGTTCTTGGAATACTCCACCAATATTTGGGACTCCCAATATGGATCCATCCTTCCCAGCAATGACAACACTATAGAAATCTGAAATGAAGCACCTGTCTCATCATAGATTTCCTCTTTGACATGCTCAATGCCAAAGCCACATGTTGGAGTACTGCTACCCCACTTTTGTTGCCTCCTTTGCAACTGACCTTGCCCAGGACAAGATTGAAGTACATGAAGGTCAACCTCCTCTTGGAAAGTGTGGCCCATCCAAAACTTCCATAGTTTGGCCAATGCATGCAAGAGTGTTAATAACCTCTTTTCAAATTCAGAAATATTCCTCATGTGTGGAAGTATCATTTTCTTCTCCAAGGTTATGGAGTATCCCTTTGACACCTTGCTTGTATCATTATAGATTCCTGATTCATCATCTGTCAGCGCAAATAGATGAGTGGGAGATGACAATGTCCATATTAGAAAATTTCTCATCCCTCCTTTGAACCCATTAAAGGTTCTCTGCGCTGTGCTGGCTCCTCCAAGGGCTCTTTCCTTAGCCAAATATATCAATGTTGCACCATGTTGAGAGAACTCTTTTTTCATCTTCCAATCAGGGGGTCTCCCTGGTGGAATGCCTCCATGCAATGAAACATCAAGGCCTAGAGTAGGCTGTATATGTTAGTGGACTGATTTTTCCCTGCCCTCACTGCGTAAATCATCCTCTTGCTTCTGTGCATAAACATCCTAAAAAGGATGTGTGTGTATTTTACCAATCACTTGATGTTGGCCCTCCTTCTCATCTTCTCCTACCTTCTACAAGATCTCACAGTCTAAGGTGTCTTCCTCCAGTGTAATCAACTGCTGCACACTCAACATCTCATTGGTGTAAAAATTCTTGATCACAAGGGAATGATCTATCATGGTGTATGTCCCCAAAATTGTGTTCAATGTTGGAACACACTTCCTCCATGGTTTTTTATCATTTCTTATCAATATAGACACATGTTGCTCCTGATCTTCATATGTAAGCTCCTTTGGAACTTCTTGCAAAGATACAAGAGCTCCTCTAGTTGAAGCAATTGCTTCATCTCCATCTCCAAATAATGGTAAATCTCCTCCTGCTATTACAACACTGGAGGCTCTTTCCAACTCTTTCTCTTCCTTCTCCTCATCTTTGGAGAATACCTCATCATTAAGATATCCTTTGGCTTGATCCCCTCTTGAAGGAGGAATCCTCATGCCTTCTTCTTGAGAATAAAGTTCTTGCTGAAGTGGGGCTTTTGCCCTTCGCAAAGCATGTTGCAGATCTGTAACCCCCTCAACAATGTTCTGAAATGGAGTTGGCTTCATGGATCCTTCCAACTCATGCAAAGGTTTTGATTTCTTGGGTTTGGATAACTTACCCAAAGAAGTTTCAGAATGTCTTTGATCAAATATTTTCACTAACCTCCTAGTGAAATTTGCATCAGTATATATATTTGCATTATTCAATGAATACGATTCATAAAAATACCAGGCATAAGCCTTACCTTCAAGATGCAGCGCTACTACTCTAATGGCTTCATCTTCTGAAACTTGATGCAGCTAAAAATATGTGTCTAGTTTCTTTACCCAAGCCTTAGCTGTTCTCTTGGGTGACCCATCAAAATTAGGTAGAAAGAATCTACCCAAAGTGTGTTGCATGCACCCTCCTCTTCTATTGTGGTTATTGGGTCTTCTATCTTCTTTGATTTGATAAAACCCTTGGAAGTTTAGATGATCCTTGAATCTCCTAGACTGAGATTCATATTCTTGGAGATAGTCACCAAGAGTCTCCTCCTTTGGTGTATCCCTATCCTCTTCTTCTCTTGCCCAAAATGTAGGCATGGTACCACGTTGTAGATATGATGGTGTAGCTGAATGCTCACATCGACAAGGTGAAAAACTGGAGCTCCCTTTATGTATAAGCCCTCTTGGAGAATCTCTATATCTCTCCATCCTCATCTCTATGATGTCTTTGTTAATGCCCTGCATAGTTCGGAAAAGAAGTCTTGAGAACTCCTTCCCTTTCATTTCTCTTGATAATGGGGTTTTTCCTTCATCTCTTTTGCATATATTCTCCTTTCTATGAGAAGCCTCTTTTGATGACATAATGGCTAAAGTACACAGGCTGAGCCAAAATTATGCTTCGATACCACCGTAATATACCAAAATTGGGAGAGCATCAATACAAAACATAAAACTAGAAATATGCAGAAATATCAATAGATCAAATCATGAGACAACCATAGATCCATTCCATTATGATTATAACATCAAAATAGGTACAATTTATTGATGAAAATATCACTCAAGTTGGGCAAACAAGCCTCCCATGAAAGCATACACCTAGATTTGAAATGTTGTTAATACATGAAATACATGAATGCAAAAACTACACTATCTATGAGATAATAGCAGCTAAAAGATAGAAAAATATATTGCTGCTGATATAATGCTCAAAAAATTCTAAGACTAGAGATCCATGCTCCAAAACAGATTTCCGGGGCAACCCATAAAAGGTTTCCGGAAATACACACTATACAAAAATAGCAGATATGGCCCTAGGGCTGAATAATCTCTGCAACTGAATCAATGATAGGAGGTGGCTGATATGAAATATGAAATGGATGATCCTCCTCCAACAGATCTCCTAAATTAAGGGTTGATCCCCTCAAAGGAAACACAACTCCTCCAACTAAGGTAATAAACCCACTGCTGCAGTTGCTCTCTAAAATAACGCAGTCCTCGAGGGAAAATGCGTTGTAGCTAACATTAGCTACTTGGCCTCCTGCCAAATAATGAAATGAAGCCCTGAGAACTTCCTCACAAGTATCTCGGATGAAAGGATGATCCCTCCAATAGAAAAATAGCTCAAAAATTAGATATCTATCTCCTCCACTGCTAAAACCCTGCAACACAACACATATCTGGAATAGACTGCGCTGTATATGAGACTGAAGCTTGGCCAAATTCTAGATAGTGGTAATGCAGCTCAAGATAACCTCTCTCGAGTAGACACTCTAAGTCCCCCAAGGATGAGGGTGGGATTTCCGGTCGGAAACACCCTTGTGCTAAACAACACAACAAACCTTGCTAAACAACAAAATCATGCACAAAAACATCACATGACAAATCCAGATCTGAAAAGATCAAAATCAATAATACAAATCGATGTCTTCTAATGTTGCCATCCTCTTCCTTTTATGCTTGGTGAGCTTCCTCACCCTGGGTCTCACTCAATAATGGAGCTACTGTCATGCATATACTCCTCCTAAATGACTGCATTATCCTCCATTAATCCTCCATGATCTTCATAACAACGTTGTTGATTTGGTCAACAGTGACCTAGTCCACATGCTCTAGCCCTTGTTCACACCTTAGGGTGCTTTATTAAGCTGAAAAGATTATCCACTTTCACATGAGAAGTGGCTTTATTATTCATAAAGAGATTTATGGGTCTCCCTATCCACTTATTCACCTATCTAAGTGACAAAACAAAACTTTAATATTCCAACTAATTTTGGAATATTACAACCTCCCCTAGGCTAGCGCCTGCGCCAACCGCCAGACCATCACGTGTTCCTTTCTATGTAAGGTATGCCACCTCTATTTGAATTTTATCTACTCTATGGTTGGGGGTCCAGAGGGGGCCAACTCCCTCCCACATGTCCAAGCACCATGACCGATGGCTAACTACAATTCCGGTGAATATTATTAACAGAGTTAAGCCATGATTTATTACGGATAATCCGAGATTAGTCATGCTAATCCACAATCAAAGATAAACACGCTTTGTGATAATCCATTTGTTAACTACACATTAATCCTCACTTATCTTAACATTAAGCGTGGGTTATCTTAGTGAAGAATTTTGCGGACTCGCCAAATGCAGTGAAAGCTCCACTTTTAGTGGAGTTAACTCGTAGACTTCCAGTTTTAGTGGAGAAATACTAGGAAAAATTGGTTTTGCAATAAATGAGGCAATTTTCGACCAATTTTGGCTCATGAATAGTCATTCTTGTTAGATTTTGATGTTTTGGAGCCATTGGAGTAGCTTACAAGGGCAACAAGAGACTGTAAACAACAATTTTGCACAATTGAAGCTAATACAAATGCCCATGCCATGGAAGCTGGACCAAGGATATGTAGCCCAGGAGGGGTGAACTCCTTCATCAAAATCATGTGTATTTGACTCAGTTGTATGTGTTTGTAGTGTTTTATATGCTGATCTTCATCATTTAGTTTACATGCTTTTATGTTCATGAAATACACTTAATCTCATCAAGTTTATTGAATTTTCAATAATAAGCACATGTATAAACCCTTTTATAAGAAGCAAAACAAAGCACATTTATGTTAAATATGAAACTGATATTAGCACAACATTAACTAACAATCAATTTCAGATCAGGCCCACTGGTGTTGGTGCAAGTGCTTCTACAGGAAAGTCCCGAATTGCTACAGGAAACAGTCCGAGGGCAATCTGAGGCCAAAAATGGGTGAGAAAAGTGTAGGGAAGGTGGAGTGAAGGTGGATTTTGATGAGTGGAAGGTGGCCCAACCCTTGCCCAAGCTTAGAACCTTTTGAGAGGTTTTTATTGCACCTATAGGTTTTTCTCACAGTGTGGAGATGAAAAAATCTGAAAACAGGGCTGATGGCAATTTTGATGAACATAAGGCTGATGAAGGGTGAGAAGTGAAGCTAAAGGTGATGGTGAATTCCTCCTTTGTTGTGCTACTTGAACCTGCAAGAAAAATACCTATTCATGCAATAAATATGGAAAAATTCATGATAATGGAAATGGAAAATATGAGTTGAATTTGGAAAGAAAATATACTTTAGCCTAAAACATAGATCTAACACAACATCCTAAACATATTCATGGAACTACAACAACCTAATTATTCATTCCAAGAACTCATAAACTAAAAAATAATTTTGGCCTGTGGAGAAGGTCTACCCTCCTCAAGCTCCAATGAAAGAGATGAGGGAGGGAGGCTTGACACACAACTTTATGAGTTTATAACCTACTCTACCAACATGTAAGCAAGCTAAATCTACAAAAAAAGAGAAACGGAAGCAAACTAAAAACAATGAATTGAAATGCAAGAAAACTATCTAAATACTCATAAAAAAACTAGCTAAAATGACATAAAAATAAAGAATGAATACATAAGAGAGAATAAGGCCAATGGATTGGGCCTTAACCTACAAGCCTAGCCCTTTGAAACTAGATCAATGAAGCACATATTTATTGTAGAATATAGTCTCATTACATCAACATGAAAGTCTCAAATAGCTATTACAAGAGCTAAGAGCCTATTAGCTTCCTTCAAAGTTCGTATCCTAATGATCTCTTTCTCAACCCTATTTAACCTAGAGGGTAGCTACTAACAACTCCCTTAAATGTAGGTGATGTGTCCACTTTGACTGCAAGTGAAGTGTAGCTTTGGTGCACTTGATCTTTGAGTTTGCTTGGATACCTTTGATTTCGAGCTATTAGAGGGAATCTCGAGGATCTCTTGGCTGCCTTTGGCAGTTAAGGAGGTGGAATATCCTCATAGAATACCTCCTTGCTGTCTAATCCGAGATTTAATGGCAAAATTTTCATAAAAAATGCAATAGCTTCATGATTTTCCTGCATTTAACTCATGTTAGGTATTCGAAGTATGACAAGCCTTAATCACCATCTACACTAGCAACATAAGGCCATAATATAATTAACATGCAATAAAAAATGACTTAATGAGGCAAAAAGGTGACAATTAACCCCTCAAATGTAGCTAATGATGGAGCTCATCAAATAGATAACATTAATTATATAGAAGTCAATTATTCATTGATTCGATATGTGAGAAAAGATAGATTAGTTCCTTTTTGCAAGTCAAATTAGTAGTATAGAAAATGAATGCAATCTAGTATAATTTCCCTTGTTGTACTTATAATGAGTGTTAGTCCTTTTTCATTGGAAAAGTAGATATTAAATAGATAAATGAGTGCAATCTAGTGTATCTTGTTTTCTTTCCAATAGAGTAATGGTTATGATCTTCTTTAAGTATTAGGTTGTAGTTAGAAGTATGAAAAGCTTCCTCTTTCAGAGTAGCCCTAGTTACTAGCACCTCATGGTAGAACTAATATGAGGATGGCATGAGTAGAGCTCATATGTTGTGCATATAGCACAATCACCTCCAAGTTTTTACAAACCCCGGGTTGATAAGTAAACTCGAGTAGGCTCTGGGAGTTGCAGTACTCATGGTGCAATACCAGGGTTCACCACTTTTTGGTGCCATTGCTCAGGAGGTGTCTGAGTAGATGTTTGTTTCTTCTTGAGCATTATTTTTTGCTTTATGTTTTACATTCAGTTCCAAAATATTGAAAAAGAAAACAAAAAATAGTTTGAATTTCAGGCCTCATAGGAGTAGGGAAAACCGAGGAAATTTCTTACCAAAAACCCCCACATCCACGCACAGTCACCCTTCACTCTTCCTCGGTGATTGTGAGGTTGAACACCCTCTAGGTGAGTCAACTGAAAACTTTGAAGAACCTATTGGGGAAGAAGAGGAACTTGCTTCACTAGAGGAACCTGCTTCACCTATTCAAGCTATGGATAAAAATAGGAACCAAGGATTCTTTCCCGTTAGAGAGTCTAATGGAGAAACTAGAATGAAGAACATAAACCCTTCAATCCTTCCACACTTCCATGGCCTAACTTCTAAGGACCTTGAAATTTTCATATTTGAATTGTTTGTTGTATGTGGGACTTATTACTATGCCTTAGATAAGAAAAAGTTGAAGTTATTCCCATCCACCCTCAAGGATGAAGTTGTAAGACACACAAGATTGGAAAAAAACTCAACAATATATTAATTAATGTCTCAAAGAATGTTGTAAAATAATGTACATATAAATACATCAAGAAACCATTGAATCAATTCCCAGGGTTTCCTGGACTCTAATAACCAATTACCTAACACAAACTAACCTGAGGATTAGTTGTCTAACATTACCCCCTTAGTCCGAAGGGATATACCAAAGTCCAAGAATGAGAACTTAGAATGCATAAATGCATCTCAACCAAGAGTTGAATGTCTCTCAAAAATGGTTTTTAAGGATGACCACAAAACCAATGTGGGAGAACTCAAGATCTCCACCAACACCAACTCTGGAACCTACATAGCAGTTCTCAGAACAACAAAAAATATGGTTTTAATATGACCACAAACTCTATAACTATCACAACATTTCCTTGAACAATTTCGAATCTAGAAGTGCTCACTCACAAACAACTCAATCAATTGAAGTCTCACAACTCTGGCTCTAATTGGTACATGTTGTGGCTCAGTATGTGTTTCACTGACTCAGGCTTGCTTGACATCTCAAACTCAAACCTGTAGCAGACCACCAACAAATTCCCCCCTTTTTGGATACAGGGTGAGAAGTATTCTTCATCACTACAAGCTTCGTCAACACTATCGAACAAATCCTATGGTATGATCTGTATATCTTCTTGGTTGCTTTCAACCATTCCCAAGAAGTAATCCATCTGAAAATTTTCTTATCTCTTGCAGTACTCTTCTTTTTGGAATGTCTCTCTGAATAGTGATTACACTTTCCATAATGCTCACACGGGTGAAGATCAAAACACCGATATTTCATATATCCAACTCGATTACACTGTTGGCATTTATCAACTTTTTCTGGAACCACGCCATCCAAAAATCCTGCACTTCGAAATTTAATAGCTTTAGCGAAATCTGGAATGTGAAAATATACATCATTGTTATAACCCATACCAGTTATGTGTTTATTTTGTGTAATCTCTTCCCATGGTCTTATAACAGGTTTCACATAAACACTTCTAACTGCATCCAAATTTTCACTTGAAATCACTTCATTTCTCTGACCATTCTCTCATTGATGATCAGGCTCAAACAACCTATTGTTTTGAACAAGAACATATTTATAATTCTTCTTTTGTAATTCATGTAATTCATCTCGTTAAAACTGCGACTCTAGCTCCAAGAATTCTATAGGAATTTACAGGGTAAGTTCCGTAGATCAAGAACCAAAGGTCACCGCTCAGAAACAGATCACAAATCATTGCACTAGTATAATCATGTGGTTAAAACCCTCAAAGAGGGAAACAGTCCACACCCTGAGCCAACGCGACCACTTAAGGGAATTTATTAATATAAAAATAAAAGTTACATATGTTTCTCTCATAAACGGTTACCGGACAAATGACCCTCCATGTTCTTTAAATAGAGATCATGAACCAATCGATTGTTAAGGCACGGATCAAGTGTCGTTAATACTGAGGTGAGAGATAACCGTCAGATCACTACAAATCATGACCGTCGGATTATAAGTTACAAATGTACATGGTAAAGAAACACACTTTACCTAACTCTACACTAGACTAAGTTATTCTTAACTATTTCCTATGAGTCAGAATATCCTAACAAATTCAATTTTGCTTTTAGAATTTTGTAAACATGATTGGATGTTAGAGAGCATGTTTTTGCTGAGTTGGACATCATTATGGACAGTGGATATAATTAAATTTTTTAGTGATCGTACTAAATCATTTAGTTTGGCCATTTTCTCTAGTGAAATATCAAAGTAAGCTTGCAATCAAATCAGAAAAAGGGGTGTCGTCTACCACCGCAAATGCACCCAATACAACTTTTCAATGATTTAACTGGGTGTCGGGTTCAACCGATCATGCACCCATCAACAATACAAATTCAAGTAAAAAAATGATCATTGCAACTACATAAGTAGGGTTTTTTTTTATATCTTTTCTTCATACAATGAATGCTAAAGGAATCTATATTTGAAAAAGTTCATCAAATAGTGACAACAAATAGTGACATGCTCAAGGTCGCCAACCCATGGAAACCAAAATTATGTTGTCTTCTTCTTGTCCAACAAAAATGTCACAACCTCCAAAATTTATCTTCTTTTGTTAAAGGAAAATTAACTAACATATGGATTTGAACTTGTGTCCTCAAATAGTCCATATAACTATATGAGATATTCTAACCATAATTCTCTTTTCTTTTCTTGTTTTTATATTAATAAATTCTATAACTTAAAGTTAACCAAATTAAACTTCAAAGCTCAATGAAAGGTGATGTCAACTTCTAAGGCTTCAATATCTCAAAGTACCCCCTTTACAACACACCCTTGTCTTTAAATTTAGTCTTCGAATAAATTCTTCCTTCTTGAAGTAAATAATCTGAACCTTTGTAAATTCTTAATCTGTTCATATTAAATAATGATACCTTTATGTGAAGATAAAAAAATATCACCCTTTGTGAAAATAATTACCACTTTCCCAAATAATTAATTCACTACCATAGACCTCTCTTTAGATTTTATTTTGAACTTCATCCATTTATAGATTGCGTATTAAAGATACCTTTTCATTTCAAATTCTGGATGTTAAATCTTCTTTTTAATACCTTTACATTTCAAATTTTGGCTGTTAATTTTTTTTTCCTGTGTACAACGTTCTAATTCCTTGAATTCTTCTTTTTGCAAATTAAGTTGGCTTAGTCGTCTAATGGTATGTTTCAAAAGGATTTTGGTTCAAATGTCAACATTGTTGCCCCTTTAAAATATTTAATAAAATTTCTTTCACAAATATTTTCCTTTTAATTTCAAATTTATTTCAAATAACCCTCATAAAAATATCCTTCATTTTCACAATGAATTTCACAATTCCATACCAATGTAACTTCCAGTTTAATTTAATGTAGTAAATAAATTTCACAATTCCATACCAATGTAACTTCCAGTTTACTTTAATGTAGTAAATAAATTTCACAATTCCATACCAATGTAACTTCCAGCTTATTATTACCACTTTGAATTCCCATTTACTGCAACAAATAACATATCTACCATTGTAACTTTGAATTTCCATTTACTGCAATAAATAACATATCTACCACTGTAACTTCTCATTCACTACAGTAAATAACATATCTACCACTGTAACTTCTCATTCACTGCAGTAAATATGATAAAAGTTTTTTTTCCAAAAAAAAAATTGACCAGGCTTCTTCCAAAATTAAAATCGTCGAAATAAAGACTCACCAACAGAGTTTATGATTCACCAACACAATATGGCCTCCAAAGAAATTAATTCCACCGATAAAAATTCATCAAAAATAATAATTCATAATATAGCCTCCAAAAAACTTATTTCACCATGCTACTATTAATCAATATTCAAAACAACTTTTACCTTGGTTGATTTTAACTTGATTTTCGGCAGTCCTATAGTCTTTCTCTCATGTGTTTGCGAGCAATGCATTCCTCAAACTGCATTTTATGTAGTTTGTACATTCTTCCCTCCATAAACTTAATGTGCTCCTCAAATTGCATATTATGAAGCTGGTACATTTTTCCCTCAATAAACTTCAAACAAACCATGTCTCCTCAAAAACAAACTCAACATGCATGGAGTTTATAAACAACTTAACCTCATAACGGAGAAAATTAACCATGTTGTCATTCAACAAAGCATCTCACCCGCTCTAATACCACTGTAAGACACACACGATTGGAAAAAAACTCAACAATATATTAATGAATGTCTCAAAGAATGTTGTACAAGAATATACATATAAATACATCAAGAAACCATTGAATCAGTTCCTAGGGTTTTTTGGACTCTAATAACCAATTACCTAACAAAAACTAACCCTAGGATTAGTTGTCTAACAACAACCTTGCTCTAGTTCATGGGTATGCCTGGGAACAATATCACTACCTAGGCTCAGATGTAAGAATCATTCAACAGCGGATAAAGAGACTATTCCAGGTCCAAAGAGACCAAGGAGGAAATATTTAGGATAATCCTAAGGCCTGATGAATCTTTGGAGGATTATGAAGAGAGATTCCAACTAAATTATAAGAAAGCCAACTGCACCCTTGATCCTGGATCACTCAAGTTAGTACTTCTCTGAGGGATCAAGGAACAGGTGATAGAAACACTTAATATGATGTCTGGAGGAGATATCGATCAGCTACCTTATGAGGACATCAAGACTATATTTATAAACCACTCTAGGGAAACCAGGAAAAAAGGTAGAGCTAGTCAAAGCATGAACAATACCCCTTCCTCTTCCACCTCCATCAAGCATGAGATTGGAAAAAATTTGGAGGATTTCAAAAGTGAGATGTTACACACCTTTTATTTGCAAATGGACATAATGAATATCAAGAGGAAACAAGAGGAAGAAGAGAGGTCCTTAGTTATCTTTTTCCCTAGATTCACCAGAAAACACCCTCGGAATGAATGTCCACTCAATATCATAAAGGGTTGCTTAGTATTTTAAGAGAACCATGAAACAGACAAATGTTCCTCCTTACCTGGCCTCAAATATGTATATCAAGGTCTGGAAGGAGGACCTGAGCAACTATGTTTCATAAATCAAAGGAGGCCTCAAGGGCCTCAGGGCTTGACCATACCAATTTTGCATGCAAGGTGCACCTTATTCTTACTAGCATGCAAACCATAATGCACCCATGCAACCTTGGTATTCTTCCACTCCTCCATCATGGCCTACACCTCCTACTTGGCCTTATGCCCCCCCCATTTCATCCTCACCCTGTAAATCAACCATTTCAGTAGTATGTTCCTCAACCACCTTAGTGGAGGAATCCATCACAAGGGTGGAGGCCCCAACTCAACCAACCTCCTGGTTTATTGCCTCCACCCCAACCTCAACCTCAACTCACTTATCCTGCTCCCCCATAAGTTTCCCCAGATGCCTGCCCAAACTAATCAAAACTCAAACAACAAGCAGGCACAACAAGTCTACATTGGAGAAACATCCTATCCAACCTATGTTGTGGAGATACATGAAATCAACCTTAGGTCTAGAAGAGTGCTCCCAAACAATCATCCTCCATATCCACCAATAGAGGTTGAGGAGGAAAAGGAAGAAAGCACCCCTTAGACCAATCAACCTCCTTTTCCTGAGCGACTAATCCACCCTAGCCAGCACACCCCAAAAGAGACTGAAATTCTGGGAGAACTGAAGAATATGTGTGTAAAGATACCCCTTCTATAGGCCATTAAGGATGTTCCCATCTAAAATAATCCTATCAAAGAAAAATGTTTAAAAAATCCCAGGAGAAAGAAGAAATACACCCCCACCATCAATATTATAGGACACTTTTCTGATTTGATGCTCGGACGGGTGATTTTCTTGAAGTACCTGGACCATAGGATTCCAGTAGTAGATGTAAATATTGATGGTGTCAATTTCCCTCATATGTTTATTGATATTTTGGCTTCCATTAATGTGAAGACCAAGGAAACCATTCTGAAACTCAACCTCGAAGGAGCTTTGAGAAAGACCACCACAGTTCTGCAACTTGCAGATGTATCCATAGTAGCTCCGAAAGGAGTTGTTGAGAATGTTATGGTCTCCATTGACTCATGGGAGTATCCCATTTACTTCCTGGTACTTCAACCCAAGAAAAATTTTAATGGATATTCTCTCATTTTAGGAAGCCCTTGGTTGTCCACTATCCATGCATATATCACTTGTAGGGTCGGAAACATGAATATCAAGAATGGGCCATTATATCCTCATGTAAAACCTTCCATTGACCATGATTTTCCTTTATGGTTGGAGGATGAAGAATAAGATGAAGTATACCATACCACACCCTACCCCATTTGTACCATAGATATTGTTCTTAGAGGGGGGAAACCTGATGAGGATGACCTCACTGACCACATCCTTCAAATCCAACCTCCCACTGCCATTCCACTCAATGACCTGATGAGAGAATCTGAAAGCAACCCTTGGATTGAGCTATGGTCAGTTGACTACCTACAACAGTCGTAGAATTTGGCCCATCTAGGTGTCTAAAGATAAACCCCTCTCTCTCGGCCAAAGAAGAAGAGAAATTGTGTCAATTGCTGATGGAGAAATTAGATGCTTTTGCATGGGATTACAAGGACATGAAAGGGGTGCATCCCTCAATTTTCACACATCATATTTACATAAATGAGGGATGTAAGCATGTGCACCAAACCCAAAGGAGGATGAACCTAGCCTTAAAGGACATAGTAAAGGATGACCTAAAGAAGTTGTCGGATGCATGGTTCATCTACCCACATCGAGATAATTGGTATCCTTTTCTAGCCCCAAAGAAGAATGGGAAGTGGAAAATCTGTGTTTACTATCGAGAATTAAACAAATCCACTAAGAAATACCATTTCCCTTTCCCCTTCATTGACCAAGTTTTGGATGGTATTGCAGGAAATAAGTTCTTCTCATTCTTGGATGGATTCAGTGGGTATAATCAAATTCAGGTCATCACTAAAGACCAAGACAAGACCACATTCACCTGTTCTTCGGGCACCTTCACTTATAGAGTCATTCCCTTTGGCCTATGCAATGCACCTGCCACTTTTTAGAGAGCAGTTTTGAGCATTTTTGACGAACTTGTCCATGATTATGTGGAGAATTACATGGATGATTTCACTCCCTATGGGTATGAGTTTCAGGAGGCTCTCTCCAATCTGGGTAAGGTATTAAGGAAATGCATTGAAATGCATCTCTCTCTAAGCCCTAAGAAATGTGAATTCTTGAAAGAGGCAAGGATTTTCCTCGACCACTCCATATCTTAGGCAGGAATACAGGTAGACCCAAATAAAATCACGATTATAAAAAGGGTGCCTATTCCTCATAAGTAGAGAGATTTCAGGAGTTTCTTAGGTTTGGATGGCTACTATAGGAGGTTCATCAAGGACTTTAGCAAAGTGGCTTCCCCATTATTTGGATTGTTGGCCAAGGATTCTAAATTTTGTTGGTCAAGTATTTGTCAAGAGGCTTTTGATATCATCAAGGAAAAACTGACCACTTCCCCTATACTTTGAGGTCCCAATTGGGATTTTCCCTTCCATATCCATACTGATGCTTCAGATAAAGCTATGGGGGTATCCTTGGGAAAATTGGATGATAAATTACCCTATGCCATCTATTTAATTAGCAAAAACCTATCTGAGGTTGTACTAAGCTACATTATCACCGAGATGGAGCTTTTAGCTATTGTCCATTCCTTAAATAAATTCAAGAATTAGATACTCGTATCAAAATTTTGCGCATACTGACCATGTAGAAATTAAATATTTAATTAAAAAACATTATTTCAATGCTATAATCATTAGATGGTTATTATTATTGCAACAAACTGATTTGACCATTGTTGATAAGCTAGGAAAAGAAAATGTAGTTGTAGATTTCCTATCTAAACTCATTTTGCCTGCAGATGAGGAATGGATGGCTGATGATCAACTTCTGTATGAACACTTATTTTCTATCTCAACACTCTCTCCTTGGTTTTCTAACATAGTCAACTACTTGGTTGCCGAGAGGTTTCCTCGAAACCTTTCATCCAAAGAAAAGAGAAGAATTGTAAGAAAGAACACCCCTTTCACTTGGATTGGTGGTAATATCTTTAAATTGGGACTGGAACAAATCCTCAGGAGATGTGTCAGGGAAGACGAGGTTTTTGACATCCTCTCAACATGTCATGTGGGCCCTGTGGGGGTCATTTTGTTGCTAAGAGGACAACGTTCAAAGCCTTGCAAGTTGGCTAATATTAGCCTACTCTTCATGAGGATACCAGGAGATACACCAGTAGATGTGATCAATGTCAGAGGATGGAGAAACCTACATTGAGGAATGAGATGCCTCTACAACCTTAGGTGGTCCTAGAGCCATTTGACAAGTGGGGCATGGAATTTATTGGACACATTGATCCACCATCTAGGCATAAGAGATACATCATAGTTTGCACTAATTATTTGACCAAGAGGGTTGATACAAGAGCTATGAAGGCATAAGCAGAAGAAAATGTGGCTGAGTTATTGAGAGAGAATGTGTTCTACAAGGTTGGATATCCTAGGGAGGTAGTCACCGATCAGGGGGCTAAATTCACATCTCATCTCTTTGAGAACCTCATGAGGCATCATAATATCAAGCACAATACTTCTACTTCCTATCACCCTTAAGAAAATGGGCAGGTGGAAGTGAAAAATAGAACCTTAAGGAACATCCTTACCCAAGTTGTGAGAAGCAGTAGAAAATATTGGGAAGACAGATTGGTGGAGGCCACTTGGGCTTACAACACTACTTGGAAGACAATTATAGGGTTTACTTGATATGATCTAGTTTATGGGAAGAAATATTTGCTTTCCATTGAATTTGAATATAACACCCTCAGAGTGGAAGCTCAATTGGATTTGGACATCACAAAGGAACAACAAAAAATACTGCTTCAATTGAATGGTTTGGATGAGTTTAGGATGGAGGCCCTCCTTCATATAGAAGTAATCCAACTACAGAGGAAAGTTTGGCATGACAAGCACATCAAAGAGAAGACATTTCAGGAAGGGGATTTGGCTTTTCTATATGACTCTAGATTCAAGGACTTTAAGGGAAATTTAATTACTAGATGGCTAAGACCCTATAAACTAGAGAAATTCCATGAAAATGGGGATGTTCAAATAATAACCATAGATGAGGAGGGGATCCCTCTGATTGTCAATGTTTATAGGCTAAAAATGTACAAAATGTCCTTGTCTAAGGCAAAATTCATCAAAAGAATCAACAGAGAGGTGAATGTAATTGGAAACCTCATAGTTTCCAGTCCCTCACCTTCCTAGAAACAATAAAAAATAAAAAATAAATAAGATTGGGTGAAAACCTTTATGAAGCAACCAAGGCCAACTTTAGGGTTGAAAACCTCCATGAGGAAATCTTGGAGCAAAAGAAAAAAAGAAAAAATAGAGAAATAAAAGATCCTTGGGTGAAAACCTCTTGGAGGCACCCAAGGCAGGCTTGTGGGGTGAAAACCTCTACTGAGGCAAACGACCTTCCTTCAAAAAAATAAGAAGAGAAAATAAAGAAAAAATACAAAAGAAATCAAAAGAATAAAATGGCACCAAGGCACTAACCTGTCTGTTTTTTTTGGTGTTTCACCAAAAGTAACAAAAGAGCTTTGTTGAGGAGTCATTGAAGTACCCGACCTAAGTGTGGCAAAGAAGGAGTGGTAGTGGGCCTTTAGACCTCACCAAAATTAGAAAATGTCTTTGGTGACGGACCATAAAGGACCACTCACTATATACACTTACAGAAGTGGTTTTTAGTGATCAATGATGTGGACCCCGGATGATTGTACCAAAAGTAACAAGAAGTGGTGAGGTGTTAAAGTTCGTCGCTAGAAGTGTCACAAAGAGAAGGGTGAAATGATGAGGCCAACGTCCTCACCAAAAGTGTCATTGAAATATCTTTGGTGACGGACCATAAAGGACCATCACTATATACACTTACAGTGACGATTTTTTAATGACCGTCACCATATGTGACATTGGTGACGGACCTTAAAGGTCCGTCACAAGCATGACCCTCACCAATGTGCTTTTTTCTTGTAGTGCCTGTTTCTGTTTTATAGGTTTTTGAACATGGATAATACAGAAAAGGGAGAAACATTCTTCATTCTCTCTCTCTCTCTCTCTCCTCTACCTACTCACTCCACATCCAACCTCAACACTCATTCATCCATCAAATTCGACCACCAAGTGAGAATTTTTTTTGAATTTTCTCATATCTTTGTGATGCTACAAGATGTCCTAGGAAGCTACAGGAAATCCTGTAGTGCTACAGGAAGTCCTAAGAATATGCAAGAAAAAATCCCAAGGTTAGATGCGCTCACCCAAAGCTATATAACTCTAGAAAAAGCATGAAAAATTATTGCCCCACCTATTCCTACCATCCCTAACCATCATTTCATCCCATGCATAAAAAATTCTTTGCCTAACCCTCTACTCTGCCACTGTGATAGAACTTGTTTTAACACAAACATAGGGCCTCTTCTGCTATTTTTTTTCTAAACCACACCACCACATCAACATCCTAATAGCACCCCCAACATTTCCACATACTTTTCTCACCTCCTCATGGAATTTTGAGTTCCAGATCTATAACAAAGGGACTGTTACAGGAAGATGATCACTTCATGTAACACACTGTGCATGCAGCAGAGCCTTTTGACCACATCTTAGCACAATCAAGAGCAACGAAGATATGTGGAAGATCTGGTCTTGAAGATCACCATGGTACTCCAAAGAGAAAGATACATCAACAACAACAACTTGAGGCCTCTATGAGGTACCTGAAAAAGACACAACAACAAAAAAACACAATAAGCACCTCACTCATAAAATAAAAATACATCAAATAAAGGTAGCCCTTGTGACTACTCCAGTGCTCCAAATCTCTACATCAAGGATCCTACAACTCATTGGAAAACATGTAAACCTTAGGTATGACTCCATCACCCTCTCGCAATGCATAAATTGAATAAATGAATTATTTTTTAGAAGATAGGGTTTAATAGGAAAAAACGTGGCCAGACGTTAACTTAGCCACCCTCGACAGTGGAAGTAAAAATTTGGTGGAGTTGCATGGCATGTAGGTCTGTCACATTAGTAAAGAGGAGATAATAGAAAGTGGGATCTGATTACAATTAAGGAGGAAATTACAGGCTTAAGTGGGACCAACAATCCAAATAAGGAAACCTCGTTTGAGGGACACATCAACACTACACTCCAATCCTAATTGAATTAGCATAAAAATTACTTTGGCTCATTTCCCCTCACACTTATGCTCATTTCGAAAACAATTAGCCAAAGGAGAAAGTGAGGAGGCCATCGAGGAGTCTCGATAACTAGTCGATTATTCATGTAGGGAGTGCTATAGGAAACCCTGCAACTACTACATGAAGTTTCAAGGGAGGCCACAAAATGTTGATAAGGGATATGCAAGCTACCATCATTGTCAATTAGCACAACAACACCACACTTCAAGTCAGAAACTTCAAATTACAGAGGTAAGTGGCCATCACCCCCATCAAATTCAAAATAATTATTCATGGAAATTTGCATGCAGTAGGACCATAATTAAGAAAATTTAAGAACTGTACGAGGAGGTAGGGGATAAAAACACACAATTTTAAGATTGGAGAATCTTAAGGTCCCATATCACCAGTGGAATTTGCAATCAAGCCACAAAAGAACACCTATCAAACACAGTAAAAAAATGGGGGCAGTTTTCAATAGGAGAGAACCCACATACGCAAATAGAATTATATTGCACCCTCCTGTTGTAGACATCTTCAAAAACCATTAATGGCTGGGGTTCTTCGATGATCCAGGTAAATTTCTCTACCCTTTTAACCAAGACCTTTTACTTTGGCTGATGTGTTAGACTTGCATTTAATCAAAGCATTAATGAACATAAATGAACATCTGCATGCTGTAAAGAAGAGGAACATAACAAGCATTAGCAACATAAGAGATTGATAATGGAGTTTGTCCAGGAGGGCTACGTCTCTGGGCCTCGATGTCAAGATGGTGTAGGCCACTGCATTAAGTGCTGGAAAGATTGATGATGTACATGGATGGCATTTTCTCTGTCATACAAGGAAAATTCCCTCACATAGGAGTGGCTGGATCTCTCCACGAGATGTTCCGCCACAAGAAATCTCATTCACGAAAAGGACTCCTATCAGCATGACAATAACTCACACATAATGACTATGAGTATCCCGCCAACAAGGCAACAAAGGGATCTCAATCAAACATACATGTGAAAATGAGTATCCCACCACCATGGAAACAAAAGGATCTCAAACAACATAAAACCATGATAGAAATTACAGTTCACATCAAGAAAAAAAACAATATCCCACATCAAACATC
This sequence comes from Pinus albicaulis, assembly GCA_034641835.2. Lineage (NCBI taxonomy): Eukaryota > Viridiplantae > Streptophyta > Pinopsida > Pinales > Pinaceae > Pinus > Pinus albicaulis. Next base: position 1,152,273,797 of record CM076577.1, on the reverse strand, counting down.
AACAGGGATCCATATAACACAATGCATCTCATGGAAAAAAGAATTACATAATCACACTGCATATACCTCACATCCTGGAGCTATCTGAAGACAAGGATGATAAACGGTTGGATCTAGCTTGTACCATCAATCTCGTGGCATCAAATATCCTGAAAATGACTGCTCACACATTGAATGCTGACACCTGCAACTCCACTTTGAAAAGTGGCTTAAAAAAATAATGCTTAGATGGAAAATCTGACTGCATCATTGAACTCGTGTGGCCGAGAGGTGTAGGATTGACTGCTAATTTGTTGAATTCTGACAAAGTGAAAATCTGGGCCTTAGTGAATCTTTTAGATTCTCCCTAGATTCCTCAAAGATGTTGCTCTACAGGGAATCTGAAAATATGCAGCTCAAAACATGAATATGATCTCACCATTGAGATCCTTGTGAAATTCTGTGAATAATGAGTATAAATTTGACCTCATTCTAACAACAGCGAATTTCAGCCTCCATGGAATCTAAAAGATTCCCTTAAGATTCCTAAAGATTCTCCTCCATAGGGAATCTGTAAAACCGCTGTTCAAATGGAAAATCTAGGCGCACCATTGCGCTCCCTGCGAAATTCTGGTTAAAATGCACATAAATTTTAATACATTTTGACACAGGAAAAATTTACCTCCTTGGAATCAAAATATTCCCTTGGCATCAAAAAAGATTCCCTCAAACTACGTGCACCATCTTGCCTCAAACTATGTGTCTGTTTGTCGTCTAACCTGCCTTCTCTTTGCTCACAGCTCCATTAGCTTCCTTTTGCCCTCATCTCTCATGTATTCTCCATCATTCTCCATGGTTTCCTTGAACCATTTGAATGACATTTTATAATAAGGTGTGAGGATGAATAAGACAAAGTGTGAGGTTGGTGCATTGGTTGGCATAATCATATTAAGATAGTTGTTGTTGGTGGGTTTTGAGTTCAAATCCATTGAGTTCAAATATTGTTTTAAAACCCAATTTTAGTTTTAATATAGTTTTTTCAAACTATATTATATATGAAATTCGTATCTCCATATTGTAATGACTCCCATATCTCCATATTGTAACAACTCCTAGAAACAAAAATGGAGGTTTTGTTTAATATGGAATTTAACCATATTTAATTTGATTTTGTTACATAACAATTTACCATATTTAAATTGATTTTGATTGTTTAATAACTATATTTAATATATGGTAAACGGGGAAACGGGGAATGGAGCGAGCTCCAAGAAAATAGTAGAGCCGTTAGGGTTAGAAACTTCAAAACAGAGTAGCAGGCAGCCGAATTAGCAGCGCCACGCCTGGAGACGGTATGGCAGCAACATCAGTAGGGGGGCCCACCCCCTCCTACAGGAACGTAACGAGCGGGGAGCAGAGCAGCAGGCAGGCGAATTCCAAAGCGGGCACCGCATAGAATGCTCGACCGGTCCTAGGGGCAGATTGGCAAGCAAAGACAAGAAGCCAATGCTTACCACAGGAAATGAAGAAACGACGATTTGTCATCATAGCCAATAACTAGACAAGTACAGGAGCTATATGAAGGACCACGCCCTTATTTGTAAATTCATAGGAATCTGGCCAACATAAAAAGACTTATTAAAATGGAAGCCCCGAGGCCACATAGATCTGAAATTTGGTCCACGCGGCTTTTTTACAGTTATTTTTACCAATCTCCTGGATAAAGAAGAAATCTTTGAAGGAGGCCCTTATTTTTTCAATAATGCAAGACTCTTCATCAAGAAATGGGAAGAGTGTTATAATCCAGACCAAGAACAATTTCTAGCAGCACTAGTATGGGTATGACTCTTTGCCCTTGCGATGGAATTTTGGGACCCGGAGATCCTTGAGGGCATTGGTAACTTGCTAGGAAGCTTCGTGAAAATTTCAGAAACAACTCGTCGATGTAGATACACTTCTTTTGCTCGAATCTGTGTATATATGAACATTTCAAAACCACTTCCAGAGACCATTGAACTAGAATATGAAGGTAAGATTTGGTAATAGATTCTTGATTATGAACATATCCCATTTAGATGCCGCCGATGCCATGAATATGGCCATCTTTATAAAACTTGCCCATTGAATAATCCAGAACAGCAAACAAGCTAGCAAAAAAAAAATACAGACCAGGAGAGGGATTGCAATGATGGCTTCACAATTGTTACAAACAAAAAAGGAAACAATAAACATTCAAATCAGCAAAGTGTATCTACCCAGAAGAACACACAAAACCGTTATGAAAAACTACAGGAAGAAGGTGAAACTATGCAAGCAAAGGAGGATAGCCCAGTGTAAGGGAAAGGAATGGAAAACCCAGTGCAAGGGCAAGGAACGGTTGCTCAAAAAACTGTAAATGTGAAAAGGAAAGCACCACAAGAGGCAAACGTAATGGAAGATAACATCATACAGGAACAAGCGCCAATGGACATAGAACATAACAAAAAATATTTAAGTGTAGAAGAACAAGCTTTAAAGCAGTTAATACATGAATGGAGAAACCTGGATGATAGATTTATTCCTGAAGATCAAAAGAAATTATACAAAGAAACTTTCGAACACTACCTAACAGCTCAAGCGCAAAAATAAGTAAGTACTCCTAAATCCATGCCATCTTAAGACGCAAGTCAACAGCAAAAAGGGGGCAAGAAAAGAGGAAGAAGGACATTGCATGATTCAATACAACTAGTAGGTGAGATGTTAGTTAATACTGGGAAGATAGTGTCGTTAATAATGGTATTCCGACAAATACCAAAAGTTAACCAATTAAAGTAATCTCCTGGAATATTAGAGGTATTAAACAGTAAAGGCAAGCAACGATATCTAAAGGATAGATTAAAATCAGAGAAACTAGAAGTACACATGCTTCAAGAAACTAAAGTTTCGAGCTAGAAAATAGAAAATATACTCAAATCATTTAAACCACACTTTGAGGTGATGGCTATCGAATCTCGAGGAACAACAGGAGGCATAGCTGTTTTATGGAATCCTACAGATATTATTGCGGAAGGATGGATAGGTCTACCCTGCATTCTAATTGGTACCTTTAGGCAACTAGGAACCAAATAACAGTTACTCATATCAATAGTATATGGGCCTCCTATTCTAGGAGAAAGAGAGGCATTTTTAACAAGTATTCGAAATCTTAGCAACTTGCATCAAGAGAAACTATGGTTGCTAGGGGGAGACTTCAATATGATTTTAAACCTTACAGAAAAGAAAGGGGGAATAAGGAGAGAAGACCCGGAGATGGAACTATTCCGGGACTTAATTTCAGACCTCAAGTTATTAGATATACCCATAATGAATGGCAAGTTAACATGGAATAATAGACAAGGGGAAATGCACCAGGTTGCATCTAGATTGGATCGTTTTCTGGCCTCGGAAGCTCTAGTCAGCCTAGATGTCTTCATTGAAGCATGAATCCTCCCCATGCTAGGATCAGATCATTGATGGATATAAAAAGAAGAGACTCAAACTTCATTTTGACATCATATCATCTCACATTTTCTCTCCTTCTCATTAGTTTGTACATCCTTAGGAGACATTCTCTCTCCTCCGCACGTGTGAAAGACAACTATGATTTCCGGACGTGTTTTAGGGCTTTTGCAGCAGTGTTGACCTTGGATCGACTCACAGATTTTGACTTCTATTTTGGGATAGATTCCGAGTTTGGGAGGCCAAGTTTGGTGGCACATAAATCGAGAAATTTTGGGTTGTTTGACCATAGATTTTGACAATTGTTTGACCACAGTTTGACCACAGTGTTGACCAGGTTTGACCAAGAATTTGTAGATTGTTTTGGGTTGACTTTAATTGATTCTTAAGCCCGAGTTTGATTGCTTTGACCGAGCTCCATTGGAAGGAATTTCGATGGTTTGACTAGGGTTGAATTTGCTGGCTAGGGAATCCTGTTGACTTTTGAAAATTGTACTTTCTCTCTCTGCTGAATTTGAAGAGTAATAAGAAGATTTGATCAAAGGGTTTTCCCCACTTTGGGGTATTTCCCTGCCATCCGCCAAATCATTGTGTCCTCTTGTCTTAGCTTGTCTTCAAGATATTTATTTATGTTCTATCAATATTTACTGTCAATGTTAATGTGATTGCTTAAGGAAATTAGATTGGGCTAATAAGAAAAATTGAAGTAAATTACTCTAAGCATAGAGCATACCATCGTTAACTAGAATTAATAAGTTATCTCTAGAAACAAGAAAGGAAGTGTGCACTTGTGTAGGAGGAAGATAAGGATAAGGAAGTGCATTGTGGGTGCCAAGTCATAGCAATGTCGCTCCTTAGCCATTGCCCAATCAATACCAAATCTCATCCTGCATGGGAGAACCTACTAAAAATAAACATTAAAAATAGAAAATGATATAAATAACATTCTTCCTAAATAGTAAGAAATGTGCTTGTACTCCAACATGTATAAGTTATCAAACAACAATTATAGAGCTTTTGATTCTTGACCTTTGGCCATATATTTTAGTAGAGTAACTTTGAACGCAACCTTTAATTGTTTTAATTATTACTACTGAAGAAACATATATTAAATGAATAAATGCATGAGAAAATGTTTATAAGAAGTAAAAAATAGTTTTCTAGATTGAATTACTAATCAAATCACTACAATTAAGAGTCTATCTAGATGGAAGAAATATTAATAGAGTTTTATAAAATAGAATTGTTAAAAGGTATTCATAATGCCATAATAGCCATGATTGAAGCCAACAACCCATAGAATAACTAGAACAAGATCATGCTTTCTAATAACCACACTATTAGAATAACCAAGGTCTATTAAGAAACATATTGAACTAGCACATCATGCTAGAACATACTAAACAATGTTATTTCTAACACCTACTTGCTAGAACAATTTGATAACAAGTGAAAAAACCATATATCTCATGGATAAATAAACTATTGTTCCGCAAAAGAATATTAAGTCTCAAAATTTATTATAACAATTTTTCCATATAACATGGCCAAAATCTAGAAACAAATAGTTTGTACAATTGTAGTATTGTCCTATTTTCCTTACAAAGTCCAACATTCCAATAAATAAGCCCATTGATAATTGTCAATAAAAAATGCTAGTAATACTAGCCATTGCAAGTCATGATCTCTCCATTGGTTCTCTAATAAATCTCTCCAATCCATAAAAAATATTTAAAACCATATATTTTCAAACCAAGTTCTTGGGCAAATTGGTATTAAGATGTTTGGCAAAATTCCATAGATCAAAATTTCAAGTACATAGTTTCTCCACACCCCGAGGCTTTTGGGGGTTTCTAAGTGACTAAAAGCCTTGAAAAATCTTGAAAAAACCTAGAGCTATATCCTCTATGAATTTTTTCCTTTATCAAATTTGGATAACAATAAAATTTTCCAAACCATTTTGAATAACCAATATAATACACTCGCAATTTCTAAAATATTCCCATTTCCGAAAATAAACCACTTTTTAAAATAGAATGCATAAAGTTACATTAAAACTACATAAAGCTAAGTAAAGTTGGCTTATTACTATACCCAAAAAGGTATGGTAATATCAGTGACGGATAAAGTATAAAGATACAAAGGTAAGTGGTGTGTTTTAGATATCTCATTATTATCCTTTATGGATTCTTTAAGTTACAGTTGTCTTGCGTGGATATGTTGTTTAAAATTTAATGTTTCAAGACATGTGAAGTTATGTCCGAAGTTATGTTTATTGATTCTAAAAGGTTTCCACTTAAAGGTTTACACTTAAGTGGGGTTTGAGAGAATAAAATTATAAAATAAAGTTCGTCAAAATTCAAATATTTTGTTTTGGGTTAAATATTTTGGAATAAATATTTTTGTTTATGTTTTGATTTAATATTTGAAATATCATATTCATTGATATTTGAAGTTAAAGTTGTCTTACAGGGATATGATTTTTACCATTGTTTAAGACATGCGAAGTTATGTTTTATTGATTTTGAAAGGTCTCCACTTAGGTAGGGTTTGGGAAGTGTGTAATGATAAAATTATAAGATAAAGTTTTGAGAATTGCAAATATTTTGTTTTGGGTTAAATATTTTTGAATACATATTTTAGTTATTTATATTTTGATTATATATATATATGTATATATATATATATATATATGAATGAAGTGGTAGATATTTAAAAATATAAGGAAATGTAATTAAAGAATATTATTTTTTAAATTTAATTAAAGAATATAATTTTTTTAAGGAATTTTGATATGAGTCGATATTTTATTTACTCACTTGGTATAAAAGGAGAGTATAGTCAACCTTTTATATTTTTATTTTTTGGTATATTTTTTTATGATTTTTATCTTAAATTTGATTAAAAATGTTGGAAGAGTAGATTTAAGTTGCTAAACGTATTCACAGTAAGTGATTCAAGATTTTTTTTAGGTGTGAATTCATTTATATATTAACAAAAAAAAAAAAAAGTGTGAATTCATTTATATATTAAAAAAAAACATTTCAAACAAGAAAAATAGTAATTTTACTAAAAAATGTATTATGTAAAAAAAAAGAGGTAAAATGTAGAATAGTTATACTTCTCTTATAAGAAAACAAAAGTTTTATTATTAAATAAAAAAATAATTTATGTAAAGAAGATTGTTCACAATTACATATTAGTATTGTTGATGATTAATATATTAAGCATCGGAGTAGAGGAATTACCCACACTGTCAAAAGTGGCTGGAATCCGGCTAAAATTTTGATAGTGGAAATGGATTGAGTACCATCAAAAACCTATGGAGCACCTAAAATCTTAAAGTTTGAGAGTTATAATTTGGGTTTACAAAAATCCCTGATGGATTTTATCAAAATTTTGCAGGAATTTCCATGATTTTTTTGGAAATTTTACAGGTTGGTTAGACTACTCTTTAACTATTATTAGTTTCTAAGTCAAATATGATAAAAAAGACAAACTTTATGAGAAAAAAAACATATACAATAAATAATTATATTTTTGTGCCAAGAAGCACATTCTATGTGTTCAAAGTGGAGTTGATACTTGTCCCATTTAAAATAAAAATAAAAATAAAATGTACTCTAAAAAAATTGACTACAACATAAACAGAAAGTGATACAAATATTTTGTTTGTTTTAATTAAAAGCATTATAAAACATCAGTAATCGCATTCTCATTGTGATGGTTTGTTTAGTTATTAATATTACAACCTAGTATGAACCCCATGTAAAAATATTTCACCTTTATTCTGAAAAGCTATAAATAAAATATTTCTAAAATATTTCACCTTTACTCTAAAAGCTCTAAATAAAATATTTCTATGTCTATCTTAAGTAATATAATTATATTTCAACTTTGAGATAAACTAATAAAAAAATAAAAATAAAAAATGTCTCATATCTACCTCATAAATATTGCAATATAAGAGTTAAATAAATTGTTTGAATGTGTGTTTATCAAAGTCAACTATCGAGTCATTCAATTACTAATAAAAAAAATTAATATATGACATTCAAAAAATATTAGTAATAATAAAAATATTCAATATGGCTCACAATTAAAATATTCACAATGCAAGAGTTAATAATATCGATGTAGATTTAAAATATATTAACAACATAAAAAAATTTGAATATGGATAATATGGTTCATAAATAAACTAGCAATTGCTCCTAAAGGTGCAAAGATACACTGAAGGAATTGAACATGCCTATGATGTTACTGCAAAAAATGTTGCAGCAAAGGAAAGATAACAACCTAAAGGGTGGAGGATGGAGGGGAGGAAATGTGTTCAAGCTTGCAATAGTCTCACACTTGTGTCGATGTCTGTCTGAGAGATGTTGCTCGAACCACCTAGCTAAATCATTTTTTTCCAATCGTACCACTATGTCAAAATATTATATACATTATATCCAAGCTATAACATGCAAGGTAATGAGGAGAAACATTACCATAGGTTCTAGTGGGCACATGAACACAAAAAATGTAATTGCATAGAGGAAATGACTGAAGTCAGTGTGTGTTGATAATGAGATTAAATAAAGAGCATCTTTCACTAGAGTGACCTTCAGATGCCAGGATATTCTACAATCAACATAAAGAAGGGGCTTTGTTTTAGAATTTTAGCTATCTCCTTTTAAAAATTTTAAATTAACTTGGAGCCATTAATTCCAGTTTTAAATTAAAAATAAAATAAATTAAAATTCTAGCAAATATTTGTTGGAATTACAAATTTGTGTGGTGTAGTTTACACAATCCAAGTGTCCAAGTAAACTTTCAAGGCATTGTATCCATTTATGCATTCAAAAATACAGTTTTAAAAATGAAAACTTACATATGTTATATGCATATATAGAACCAATATAGATCCATTTTAAAGAGAATTAAATCTCTTGAGGTGCATACTTTTTTTCAAGTTTTACACTCTAAAAAAGGCCCCATGGGCTATCTTTAGCCTCGTGGACGTTAAAATTTTATTTATTTCTCATTTTTCCAAAGTAATTATGATTGTCTTTGCATCCCACAATGACGACTGACCATGCAAGTTAACCATAGTTAAGAAGTCTTTATGTCAAGGATGGTCATTCCTAAACAAAAAAAATACCCAATAACGTCTCAGGTTGAAGATGATTTAAGGTGGGACTTTATCATAATTAGTTAAAGTAATTTTGTGTGGGAGTTATCTTAAGAATCCCCAAAGCATGAGTTTCTATACGAACTTGGCCAAAAATATAGATATTTTCTGTTATATAAAAAAAAAATGGTTAGGTTATGATCTAGCTGTAAATTGGTTGAAAAAAAATCAAAATTAAGCCTATTTAATTTTTCAAATAAACAATTTATATCATTCTACCTTAAAAAAATCCCTTAAACACCGAAAGGAAATCTTTAAAAATACATAATTTAATGTAAATCTTATCATATTTATTAAAATTCTAGCATCAAGAATAGTGTAAAACGCCTATGACACAAATGAATTGTTTAAATCAAATTTAATTTAAGGTGTTTGTTCCCAAGTACATTATATGTATCATGGATTTTGAACATGAAGCTCCATAACCACATCCTAAAAATGAATATATTTAATTTTTATTTATGATATATAAGTATAGTTCCAAGATGAAGATAATTCATTATATTTTAATAAAATAAGAACCTTTTCCTTGTAAAAAAATTTATGACTTTGGTAATATTTTATTGTCGGTGTCATAGTATAGTGATACATATTTATTTATTATTTATTAGTAATTTAAATATGTAATATAATAGTAAAAAGTAAGGTTATCAAGTTTTTATTAATATAAAGATTTAAATGTGATTTTTTTTTAAATAATGCTAATTAAAAGTGAATTTGATTAACTCGGAACTTTTTATAAATAAATTATAAAGTAATTATACTTAAAAATAAATAAAATAATTATCCCCGATAGGGGTGTCGGACACTTAGAACCATGCGTTACATGAAGAATGAAATTTAGCATTAGCTATGAGTAGAGGAGGGCAGACATTCAAACCTTCCATCACACTGTGGTTAATTTCTCTGCATTTGAATGTGTGAAACATCTTCCTTCACCTGCATGCAAAGGAATAGTACCGTCTCAAGGATCAATGGTGTCGACATTACGGTGGTTAAGTAGTATGGCCCATGGAGCAGTCTTGGTGTTTCTTAGCTCATTGAGGGATACAAATTTACTTATTTTCTCATTTCTTAGGGTCGTGTGGGCATGGTGGTGGTCTTCTATTTATTGCTCCCCCTGCGGGCTCAATAAGGTAACAACTCTTTCCTTATTGCTATGGGTGAAAGTTTATCTTCCATTCCTTAGCTTGAGGGTGTGTTATTTGAAGATCTGGTTAGTTCTCAGTGTTGATGTTTTGGGCCTGCGTGGATTCTTGTTTTGGAATTCCAAGTGGTAGTTCTTTATTTTTCTATTTAAGGTTTATGTTGCTTTTATAAGTGGTGCCCAGGCTTCTAGTGGTGACAGTTTTTATTGAGTGGAGGTTTTAGTGTTGGTGTTGTTCTGGCTCACTAGCGTAGGAATTTCCTAGCTTTTCCTTCCTAGGGTTACTGATAGAAACAATTCCTTTGATTGAAGCCCAACGGCTTTGTCATCGGTTGGGTTTTTCTGAGCCTGAAATTCTAGCTCTTCTTGTGCACAATTGGGAGGTGTCCTTCTGGATTTTCTAAGTGAGGGGGGTTGTTTGCAAGTTCTAGCCTAGATTTGTGATTGTTTCGCAGTGATTTTGGGTCGAGGTGACTAAAATCACTGGATTACTTTTCCTTCTCTGTCTGTTGTGTGGAATGTTGGGTTTCTAGTGGAGGGTGGTCGATTGGTAGTGTGTGTTGTTTCAGGGTGTGTGGTGTTGGGTTTGATTAGGTGGTCCTTGGTGTGGATTGGGGTTAGCCTCGAGGGTCTGGGTTTCGACACAGCCACCATCATGAAACCAATTCCGTGCTCCTTGTGTGCCCCTATTCAAGCGAAGGCGTAAGCGTCCCGTCTTAGGGAGGGTTCAATTGTGTCGAATGAAGTTTGGGGTGGTGGTGTGAGAGAAGATGGTGATAGCAGTAGTCAGGGTGCCAGAATTGTGTGTGGCTTTAGGCATGGGAGTCGTGGATAAGGGTGAAGGTCTTCGTTTGGTCCTATGGTTGGCAAGGGTAGTAGGATCCTAGATCAGACCAGTTATAGAGCAGGAAGCGATCATAGGGGAATGGGTCGTGGTCGAGTCTCGAACACATGGCTACGGGGCAATAATTCAAGTGGTGTGGATTCAGTTGGATGCACATTTTCTAGGCGTGTTTGGAGAACTATGACGCTCAAGGAAATGTTCCAATCTGTCATAGACATGCTGGAATCTCATGATAGGGTCCGTAGGGAGGAACACGAGGCAATTATCGCCAAGCTGGAGAAAATCCATTATTTTCAATGCCATGTCCGCGAAAGAATTGTGGTTGTCTGGCGTGGGCAGAATGTGTTGACTTAGAAGATCGAAAAATTGGAAGCTTCGATTGCTCACTTTGAGGAACATGTCAACTACTTATACCCTCCTCCTCCTCCTCCAGAAATGGGGCCAGATAATCCTACTTCAATCACTTCTGATAATTGATTATGGTAATTGGTATCTTTCTAGTTCTTTTTGTTTTCTGGTATGTAAGGCCTATAAGGTTGTGGATCTCTATATTGGGCATTTTAATTTTTGGAACCATGTGTCACGTGAAGAATGACATTTGGCATAAGGTATGAGCAGAGGAGGGCAGACATTCAGCCCTTCCATCACACTGTGGTTAATTTCTTTGCATTCGAATGTGTGAAACATCTCCTTCACCTGCATGAAAAGGAATAGTACCGTCTCGAGGATCGATGGTGTCGACATTACGGTGGTTAAGTAGTATGACACATGGAGCAGTCTGAGTGTTTCTTGGCTCAATGAGGGATACAAATTTACTCATGTTGTCATTTATTAGGGTCGTGTGGGTATGGTGGTGTTATTTTGTTTATCACTCCTCCTCTAGGCTTAAAAAGGTAACAACTCTTTCCCTATTTCTTTGGGTGAAAGTTTCTCTTCCATTCCTTAGCTTGAGGGTGTGTTATTTGCAGATCTGGTTAGTTCTCAGTGTTGATGTTTTGGGCTTGCGCTGATTCTTGCTTTGGCATTCCGGGTGGTGGTTCTTTGTTTTTCTGTGTAAGGTGTCTGTTGCTTTTATAATTGGCGCCTAGGCTTCCAGTGGTGGTGGTTTTTCTCGAGCGGAGGTTTTAGTGTTGGTGTTGTTTTGGCTCACTAGCGTAGGAATTTCCTAGCTTTTCCTTCCTAGGGCCATTAATAGAAAAATTCCCTTCGGTGAAGCCCAGTGGCTTTGGCATCGGTCGGGTTTCTGAGAGCCTGAACTTCTAGTTATTCTTGTGCGCAACTAGGAGGTTTCCTTCTGGCTTTTATAAGCGAGGGGGGTTGTTTGCAAGTTCTATCTTGGATTTGTGACTTTTTCACGGTGATTTTGGGTCGAGGTGACTAGTGGCACTGGGTTACCTTTCCTTCTCTGTCTTTTGTGTGGAATGTTTGGTTTCTGATGGAGGGTGGTTGGTTGGTAGTGTTTGTTTTTTCAGGGTGTGTGGTGTTGGTTTTGATTTGGTGGTCCTTGGTGTGGATTTAGGTTAGCTTTGGGGGTATGGGTTTCGACATGGCCACTAGCATGAAACCAGTTCGCGCTCCTTGCGTGCCCCTGTTCAGGCGAAGGCGGAAGCGTCCCGTCTTAGGGAGGGGTCAATTGTGTCGAATGAAGTTTGGGGTGGAAGTGTGAGAGAATATGGTGATAGCAGTAGTCAGGGTGTCGTAATTGTGTGTGGTTTTAGTCATGGGGGTCATGGAGCACATGGTGGGCGAAGATCTTCGGTCGGTCCTGTGGTTGCCAAGGGTAGTAGGATCCTGGATCAGAACAGCCGTGGATCAGACAGCGGGTGTAGGGGGATTGGTCGTGGTCGAGTCTCAAGCACATGGCGACGGAAAAACAATTCAAGTGGTGTGGGGTTAGTTGGACGTGCATTTTCTAGGCGTGCTGGGAGAACTACGATGCTCCAGGAAATGTTCCAATATGTCAAAGACATGTCGGAATCTCATGATAGGGTATGGAGGGAGGAACATGAGGCAATTATCGCCAAGCTAGAGAAAATCCGTTATTTTCAATGCCATGTCCGCGAAAGAATTGTGGTTGTCTGTCATGGGAAGAATGTGTTGACTGAGAAGATCGAAAAGTTGGAAGCTTGGATTGCTCACTTTGAGGAACATGTCATTTGCCTGTATCATCCTCCTCCTCCAAGAACGGGGCCAAATAGTCCTACTTCAATCACTTTTGATAACTGATTATGGTAACTGGTATCTTTCTAGTTCTTTTTGTTTTCTAGTATGTAAGGTCTATAAGGTTGTGGATCTCTCTATTGGGGATTTTGTTTTTTTTTTATGTAGCATGGTAATAACATTGGTCAACAAACCTGGTCGGGGTGAGACCACATGCATTTTAACATTTTTGTATATGTTTTTTGAGTAACGAAAAAACTTGGACTTGCAAAATATATATATATTATATTTTTTTAACTAGAAATATCTAGTTTAAATTAAAGCGAGTTATTTAATTGATGTGATAATTTTTCCATCACTTGAATGTTAACATTGTTAATAATTTTTTTTATTATGCTTTACTTTTCTTTAATAATGAGTGAGTAAAGAGTTTCCCCATTTTTATTTTGAAACAATAAGTAAACACTCATCACTCTTGATTTGAAAGAGTACCTATTAAGTATATGATATGCATTTATAGTTTGGAAAGTTTTCACATTATTGAATTGTTTATTTTATGTATATTTGTTTTGTATGTGGAATGGAACTAATAAATCTCAATTTCATATTAACAAAGTATAAATATAAAAGAGATAAATTTAATATATATATATATAAAACAACGGTTAAAAGTATGTGTTTCTTTGCTAAAATGTTATATGTTCAAATTCAAAGAGGATTAAAATATATATACTTTTATAAACTTTAAACGAAAAAATTTCATATATCAATTTAATATATAATTTATCCATAATCTTAAAATTAAATTATCATTATTATTATTATATTTTTTCAAAAACTTAAAAATAAATAAATAACAAATTTAATTTTAATTTAGATATTAAAAATTAATTAAATATATTTATTCTTGCTTTATCGTGGGGATTTTTAATTTGTAAATAGGATTTGTTATAATATCATGGGCCATTACTGTCTTATCAATATTACATGTCCAAAAAACCATAACTCATTTCATATGACACTTGTTGATGTAAGTTTTTTTTAATTAATTAATTAAATTAAAAAAGATATAACTACTTTGGAGATATTTATCAATCATTAATTTGTGTATACTACTATGAAAATTATAGAATATTTCATGGATGTTAAATCCTTACCATCCACATAATAATTATTGATAAGAATTCATAATGGGATTCTAGAATATTTCATGGAGGTTAAATCCTTACTATCCACCTAATAATTATTGATAAGAATTCATAATTGGTTAATGTGGACCTCCAAGCTACCCATTGTGAGAACATGGGTGCCTTGATTTTCGTCGGCACAATATTAAAACCAAGAAATATTCAACTATTGCATTTATGAATTTGGGGTTGATTTCTTCTTCCATTGTGAGAACATGGGTGCCTTGATCTTCGTCAGCACAATATTAAAACCAGGAAATATCCAACTATTGCATTTATGAATTTGGGGTTGATTTCTTTTCTTCTTCTTTTTTTCACTTTTAGTTGGGCCTATGTATCTTTGTATGTTGATTGGTGTTCAAATCTTATGTGTTATTTAGCTCATATATGCAAATGGATATATGCATTCTTCTTTCTGCAAAAGCATATATACATATGCATTTATTTTTGTACATAAACTTATGTCTTTATTACTGAGGTGGTGAAATGTTTATCAATGGTTGTAGTGTATTACAAAGTTTGTTAGGTTGCATTGATTTTTAATAAATTTAAAAAATTAGATTCATGTGAAGTGCCTCCCCACCCACTAATTTCCTAGGGATTTTAGATTATTCCAATTATAATAAGTTCCTCCATGATAAGTTCCTCATTATTATTTATAACATTCATTTATATACAAGCAAATTTTATTTAGCAAAATGATCCATTACTTTTAATAAAATTAAAAAATTAGATTCATGTGTGGCTTCCCCACCCACCAATTTCCTAGGGATTTGAGATTATTCCAATTTTGTTAAGTTCCTCCATGATAAGTTCCTCATTATCATTTATAACATTCATTTATGTATAAGTAAAATTTATCTAACAAATTGGTCCATTTTAGAATAAGATGTGTAATTCCTGACAAATGTCAATTGGAGATGAAAAAGGTAGACAATGTCTAGCCTGACCAATTTCAAAAAGGAACACTTTGGATGTAAATATTTCTATCATATTTAATAAAATATTTTAATGTCAATTATGGGTATATGTATTTATTATATAAAGCAACTAAACTATTTTAAGTTTTGGTCTATTTTCATTCTTTTTGTCAAATTTTTTTAAATATAACAAAAACTTATTGAAATTTGCAAATTTTAAGCTAGACTTTTAAGCATTAAAAATAAAATTTTACTAATGAAAAAGTATACATGAAATCTATTGTAATCACAAATTTATTAAACATCTATAAAGATTAAATCTTTTAAGACGTAAACATTTTTCCAATTTTATTTATAAAATGTATTCATTATAACTTTTCAAAATGATCATATTTCACTTTAAAATATACATTTTCTTTCTAAAATAATTAAATTTAATTAATAAAAATAAAACACCATCATATTCAATAAAATCAAAACTTGCAAAATTGAGGATGAATAAAAAAGAGTGTTGTCATTAGAACATATTGTATATGGTTAAAGAAATCTATATTTTAGTAATTAATAAAATAACCATAATCAATCAAACTAGTACAATTAAAAAAACTTTTCTATAATTAAAAAACTAGTCAATCACTACATGCAAAGTTGTACTTGATTTCAAAAGTGTTGACAATCTATTAAATAATAATCCATTGAATAATAAAGCATTATCGATAATTATGAAGTATTGATAAATAAATGAAAATTGTATGAAAAGGAAGTTTAATTCTTAAACCCTATCTTTATCTTAATCACAACAGTGGTCATATGAAATAAACAACATATAAAACAAAACCCATTTTGCATTCCTAAATACTCTAATGTCAATTCAATCTATGTCTAACGTAGAGTGAAAACACTACGGAGGAAAAAAAACATAAACAAATATCTCACCATAATATTTCACTTAGAAATTTAGGGTATATTAAACTCCTATATTTATTTAAGTTATTATTAATTATGTGTGAATATATAATATTTAAATGTAATATATTGTATTTTGATTTTTGTCACATCTATTATTATAACTATTACAGGTAAATACTATATTAAAAATATATATATTTTTTGATTCTAAATTCAATAGAAAAAACAAAATTATTTTTCGCGCTCTGCAACTTCGTCTGACCGCGTTTGGTGGATGTGCTCGGCTCGACGCATAGGTCGCCGTGTGGCGCTCGGGGCCCGGCCACGGTGCCTTCTTTCTTCTGCCTGGAGCTCTTCTGCAGGCTTCCTTTATTGGCTGCGCTATTTCTTTTCGCAGCTGAACTGTCCGAGGGTGTTCTTTGCCCCTCTGTGCAGTGTTCGTTGATGGCCGCCCTAGTGTGACAGTTCAACGTCCCTAGCAAGGCCTGATCTGAGCGTTTGTTAAACATGGAGGCCATTGGGGAGTCTGCCTCCCCTCCTCTGCCACCGGAGGTTCCGGCATTTAAATCATTAGTTGCCTCGGGCCCAAAGCGCCCTCCCTCTCGAATCTATGAAGCGATTTGTGAAAAAAGATGGACTCTATCCCTACGGTATCTCTTCCCGAAGAAGATACTCGCAGAGCCGCCTTGAACTCTGGGCTGAAAGAGGACTCATTGGCCGGTTCACGGGCCTCCGGCCTTCGCCAAAATCGGTCGAGGAATGGACGCAAAGAAAGCTGGAAGCCCCTAATTAAAGAGGGAGTCAAAAGCTATTTTGTGGGTAAGGGCTACTTTGTTTTTGTCTTTGAAAATCCGGGACGATAAAGGTTTAATATTCGGGAAATGGACCTTATTTCATGGGCCCCCGGGGATTATACCTAAACAAATGGTCCCCGGACTTTGACCCAACCCAGGGACGTTCCTTCGGTCGTCCCGGTTTGGGTGCGGCTTCCCCATCTGCCTCTTCACCGTTGGAATCACAAAACCACTGAGATCATAGGAAATGCGTTGGGGAAAATACATAGATCAAGCTGCTAGGAAGGATCGGTACTCATGTGCACGCATCCGCGTTGAAGTGGATCTGGAA
This sequence comes from Pinus albicaulis, assembly GCA_034641835.2. NCBI lineage: Eukaryota > Viridiplantae > Streptophyta > Pinopsida > Pinales > Pinaceae > Pinus > Pinus albicaulis. The sequence goes on along the minus strand of CM076577.1, from coordinate 1,152,256,873 downwards.
GAAGGGTTACCGGAAGCAATTAAACTAATCGTAGCTGGATGGACATACGTGCAAGAGTTGGACTATGAGCAATCGCCTTTTAAATGCGGACACCTGCCATGGCCATGGGCATTTTGCAAAACACTTGCAAGAAGAAGCGAGGAACAAGGCGACAAACAAAATGGGGACCAATGGATCTTAGTGCAGAAAAAAATGCAAACTCAAAAAAAGGTACAGGGGAAAAGGCAATAAGAATGGAGAAACCAAAGCAGATCCAAAACAAACCAAGAAGAGGAGGCAAATCCAAATGGCATAGAAAGCGAACGACAGACCCATCAAGTTAACTCAACGCGGGAGAAGGAGGAGCAAGAAGAAAGCTCGCACCTCCAAACAAAGAGGGAGCGGAAGCCACCCGGAGTGAACCTAACCAAGACAGACCCCAATAAATCTATCATATGCGGATATAGCAAGGAAAAAAACCAATGGAGAGTTCGGATACATCGGAGGACGAAACCTTCGAGCGTCAAACAAAAAAAGCGGAAGGAAATCCAGGGAAAGGAAAAGAGGGAGGAGGAGGCGAGAAAGGCTCAAAACACAAGGAAGCCAGACCCTACAATAGAAATGTCCATTGGGCGAAATACCGGACCAAGGCCTTCCCAAGGGAGGCCACATCCAACAAAACAATAAATAATGAAGCTAGTCTCTTGGAACTGCAGAGGGACTGGGAATCCCTCCAAAATTGAGGGTCGTAAAAGATCTTTTGAACGCCGAACCCTCGAGAGATACTCATGCTCCAAGAGACAAAAATAGAAGGGCGAGCCCTTCTAGAGACCAGCAGACTAAAGTGGCATAAAAAAGCGAGCAAAGCGATCAGTGCAAGGGGAACCTCCGGGGGCCTTGCTACTCTATGGAACGAAGACCAAATTCGACTCGATCAACTACCATGAAAACCGACATTGGATCTTCACTGAAGCCGAAACACAAAGCAAGTAAGTTAAATATTTCTCTTTTTAATCTTTATGTACCCGAGTCTCTTACATCGAAAAAAGAGAGTGTTGGAGCGACCTCTACGATTATTTAGAAGCAAATTCCCCCATCAATATCATTATAGCGAGTGATCTAAACATTGTTTTGAAAGCAAAAGAGAAGAGGGGGGGGAAATTAGTAGCAGAGACCCCTTGTCGCCAATGGTGGAGGAGCTCTCTCGGACTTGGGAACCGATGGATTTCAATCCGGCTCGTGGCATATATACCTGGTCCAATAATCGGACGAGGCTTGGAACACATCTCTGCGAAGACTAGATCGCTTTACAGTGCAAAGTTCCATTATGATGAATAACAAAATTATCATCACTAAAATTCGCCAAAACTTACTTCGTGACCATAAGCCAATACGGCTCCTACTCGAAGAAGAAGAAGATCTTGGACCCATCCCCTTTCGATTCAGTCCTCTTTGGATCGAGAGAGGGTTTCTTAGATATCGTGAAAAAAAGCTTGGTCCAAACCTATCTCCGGCTCCTCAAGTTATGTTTGGGAGCGGAAGTTGAAAGAGACAAAATATGCCTTGAAAGAATGGATCAAAAAAGCCAACACATACTCCTCTGAAAAAAAGAAAAGAGGCGAGTGCAAACATTGCAAGACCCGCAAAATGACATGGAAGTCAAAGATATCACAATGTGAATTGTTGGAAAACAGAGATACAAGTCCAACGAACGACATATCAATCCTTTCGAAGGGAAGAAGAATATTGGAGAATCAAGTCTAGAAGTCCGTGGTTGAAGGTCAGGGGGCCGGGAATACACCCTTCTTTCACGAGGCAATACAGAGCAAGACCTGTCAAGAAACTATATAGCAGAAATCAAAACAAAGAGAAGGACAAGTTTGCAAAGGGTTCAACCAAGTCAAAGCAAATTTGCTTTGAAGCTTATTACAAAAGTCTATACAATGCGGATGTACGGAGTAATGAGGAGGAATCTGGTGATTTCCTTTCAAATATTCCTAACCTCATCGATCCGTGAAGAAAATGCTAACCTTTGCGGACTCACAACGGAGGAGGAAATCATAAATGTAATATGGGCCATGGAACCGGACAAGGCACCGGGCCCGGATGGGTTCACAATCCATTTCTTTCAAGCTTACTGGGCATATAATAAAGGCGGACTTGCAGAAAATGATAAGAGGATTTATGGCTAAAGCAAAGATCGGTGGAGGAACCAACTCCACTTACTTAGCACTAATACCCAAAGATTCTAATCCTAAAAATTTCTCTAGATATAGGCCGATTTCGTTGTGTAATGCATCGTATAAAATCTCGCTAAGTCGCTAGCAAAGCGAATTAAACCACCGTTAAAAAGGGTGATCTCCTGCTCTCAAAGTGGTTTTGTGGAAGGTAGGCAAATCCTGGATAATGTAATCCGAGTCCAAGAAACGATACATTCCAGCAGACAGAGGAAAGAGAAAGGAATGGTGATTAAATTAGACATGGCAAATGCGTTTGATAGAGTGAATCGGTCTTACCTCGGTGAAAAGTTCTTCTCGTCCTTTGGATTCTCGCCTTATTTTGTTCAACTTATCAAAGCTTGCATTGATGACCCATGGATAGCACCTCTAGTCAACGGCCCCCCAACACCATTCTTCCAAGCCAAGAGAGGCATTAGGCGGGGGATGCCCTCTCTCACCATACCTGTACATTCTTTTGGCGGATTCTTTAAGTCGAAAGCTCAATGCTCGAGAAAGTCAGCTGGGAACATTCCAGGCCTCAAAACATCTTCGAAGCGTGAATCTTCGAATCATGCACTTTTTGTCGATGATTCTCTCCTCTTAGGAGGAGCCTCCACAAGAATAGCTCGGGCATTTGACACTGTCCTCGGAAAAATATTGTAGAGTATCCGGAGCTGCGAGTGAATGAAGGTAAGAGTGAAGTGTACGATTGGAATATTTCACAACAAGAACTTGAAGCCATAACTACTCTGTCGGGGTTTAAAGGACAAGCTCACTGGGGACGATTTAAGTATCTAGGCATCGCCCATTATCTCGAGAATCAACAAAAGAGATTTATGGAGCGATATAATTTCGAAAAATCAAAAGCAAGATTGCTCGCTTGGGGGGTTACTCGGTTGACCAAGGGAGGCAAAGTAATACCGATCAAATCGATCTTGTCTGCGCTTCCCATCTTCCAGAGCTTCGTTTCTTTTGGCGCCCGTAAATGTTATGGAGCAGCATCTCCAAACTTCTCGAGAGACTTTCCGTGGCGAGGAGGCAAAGGTAACGAAAATAAAATGCATCTCGGTGAGTTGGGACGTGGTCAAAAGGCCAAGAGAGGAAGGGGGACTGCAAATTAGGGACCCTTCGCTTGTTAATTTCGCCTTAGGTGGCAAAAATATTGTGGAATCTCCTTCATGATCCCACCCATCCGATCAGCAGACACGTCGAGGTTGAAATATGGAGTAAATCACGATCTCGAGCAATATAAAAAACAGAGTCACTAATAAGAGCACGCATGTCTGGAGCTCGTGTTGCAAGAGCGACATCCAATTTTTAAAACGGTATATAGAATACCGGGGAAGTGGAAAGCGCATTCAATTATGGAAGGACCGCATTATGGGAAACGCCCCTTTGGAAGAAACGAGAAATATAACAGAGCTGAAAGCTTGGTTGCAACATGTCTGGGTATTAATCGCCTATACGAGCTAGCAAAGTGGAACACGAGAGGGGAATGGGAGAGTCGGGACTTTTATGGAGTTCCAGTTCGATTGAAACACCAACAAGCTCAACTCGAAGATCAACTAGAGGATGCTCGCACCGGTCCATAAAGCCGCAAGAGACAGTTGGGGGTTGGGGCCCAACGAGTGTTTATTCCATCTGCTATGGGTTATAAAGTACGTGCGGCAAACGAAACAAGCAATCACACAGCAGACTGGAAAAAAGTATGGGACTCATTTGCCACACCCAAAGTGAATTTTTTTACTTGGACGGTGATTCATAATAAAATTCTCACGAGGGAGATAATCTGGAGAAAAGAAATATTCGTCGGGCCACATAGGTGTGTGATGTGTAATAACAACATAGAAACAGATCCAAACATTTGTTCATAGGTTGCGACGTGGCAAAGGATGTCCGGAGGCTTATCTTAATGGATCCGTGAGATCTCGTCCCAATCTTTAACACAAGAGCGGATCTTTTTGCCTCTTGGAGGCGGCTCTATCCTCATCATATCCCCCCAAAAAGCATTTTGGAGTAAAATTTGGACAGAGCATTACCCAAATACGTCTGCTCGCGGATTTGGTCGGGCACGTAATCAATCGATTTTCAATGAGGAGAGACATTCCCGATGAAAATAGTCGCAAAAGCCAAAGCCTTCCCGATGGAAGTGGCCAAACAAACGAGTATATAAAAGAAGACACTTCTCCCGTTGCAAGAAGAAAAGATGTGGCTTGGGGATCTAGTGCCTTATCCAGGGCGGGAAATCCCCCCCCACTCCACAAAGTGGAAATCCGGGATGGCGTTTAAGAGATGAAGAGGAAATTTTTTCAAAGTTGGTGGAGATCACAAAACATATACACTATTTTCTTCGATGGGGCGTCAAAGAGGGAACCCACAGGGGCAAATTTGGAGCGGGTGGAGTCATATATTCAACCGACGGATCTTCCAAAGATATCTACTATCGGGGGCTAGGACGAAGTCCAACAATCAAGCCGAGCTCTTCGGGCTACTCAAAGCCCTGCCAAATAGCTAGAGACAAAGGCGTTAAAAAACTACAAGTCTTTGGAGATTCCGAGCTAATAATAAAAAATTTAAACAAGGGAGCTCGATTCAACAATCCTAGCCTCAACAACACTATGGAAAGAGCGAAAAGAGTGCTTCAAGATTTTGACAGTTGCAAATTTTATCACATCCTCGAGAAAATTAAACGATGAAGCGGACCAAATGGCGAATAAAAGGCGAGTGAACTCATGAAAGGGCTAATTTTTGTTAACAATGACAGTTATATTCAAATGCCTTGAAATTTGTAATAGAGGAAATAGGCGAGAATTTAGAAATATGCAATGTACATGGGGATAGATTGGAAAAGACCCCACAATCTTTCGGATAAATAAAAAAAATCCTCTAACCGTTACGAGTTAAAAATATATATATATATATATATATATATATTTTTTTTTATTTTACCACAACACGGGTTATTTAAGTCAACAACATAACAAATCATAAACTCTAATTAAAGTTCTACTTACCCTACCCACCTTTGTACTTTGGATTTCATGTTTGACATAGCAATAATTATAAGCATCATTTTACCCATATGATTATGTCTTAACATTATTACGTTATCAATATATATCTTAACAGTGGAGAATTATAAACAAATGGGATCCATGCGCCTAATCTACGAAACACACACTTTGTCATTTAGTTGATAACAACTAGAGTTATGAACCTTCGTTCAGTTCCAACTGCTAGCATTAACTCAACATTTATCCTCACAGCATGGTTATATGTGCTTGGAGGGCTTAACGAAGACGATGACGGTTGAATTTATTGACATTTGGATTCTTTCTCCACCATCAACACATTTGGATCGGACCGCCCAGATGATGTCGCGATGGTTAGGTTATCAGACCTACGCCCCACCCCCCCCAACTCCCTTTGGCGCTTGTCATTTAGTTTATGTCTCTCGGCGGTCTGTCGCTCTGCTACCCCTCCGCGAAGTGGTATGGATTCTATGTTGTCGTCATATTTCAGGGAACTGTGCTTTTTGCTACCATGGTCTATCGGTGAGCACCCAAGTTTTTCCATCTTCTTGCTCGCACACTGCCCTTTCTGAGCACTTACAACTCAAGTGGCATGCACAATCTCTCTGTTTTCTTTTCCAGTTTAAATTCATTGGCAACCAACTGTTGTTTTCAAATACATGGCTTTTGTCTTCTTTTGTGTCATTACAGGCAGGGTTACAGGTGAAATCTCACTTCTCTTTGTCAGGTAGTGTTTCCCTCTAAAATTTGTCATGTACAGGGTTTATGTCCAATTTACTGTCCATAAATTCACTGACCCATCTCTTGTTATTGTGAAGGTAACCATTTTCTCACAACACTCAATATTTAGCTTTAGTTTTGGGGTTAGGGCTTCGCTGAGCTCTAACACTCAGGTATACCCAGGTACTGTACAATTCTTCTCATTGGGTTGTCATTAAGGGGTCAAGTTTCACTGCACAGTATTGTTGTTTCCTCCATGGCCGAACTATGAATGCCACGGTTGCATCTTTACTTATGATGTATAGGGAGATAGGGTTAAAACCCTAGGGATTCCAAGCAGCAGGAGTTTTACGTTTTCCTTTTGTTTGGGTAGCTCTACTTGCCTACCGATGTGAACATGATTTATCGTTGGAACTGTATTAAAGTCTTTTATCCATATACAATGTTAAATGTAGACTCATGAGAGAGGGTTTATCCATTACTCCTGTAACAGAATTCTTTTGTCTTTTATATGAACTCTTGCATTTAATATTTGTCTCAATTTTTATGTAAATTTTGAAGGAACTATATATGCCATATGCTAAATCAATTCGATAATTATATTGCTATGTTGTGAATGTTTTTCTGTTGTAAAATTTACATTTATGTTTGTTGGCGAGGCTACTTCTATGATTCGTAGCTTCGCTCTATCTTTCATAGTTGACTTATATATATTATGTTAATTTGCTATGGTGATTGCTCTGTTTCATCTTGTGTCTCATAATTTAAATATAAACCATTCATTTATAGTTTTCCTTTCTTAAGGTTTTACCAAAGGCCTGAGGACATAAAACCCTACCTGTACCAACGAGTTAGGGTTTAAACCTCTCAGCCCATGGTTCTGTCTTGGTACAAAATGCTAATAGTATTTCTTGCACAACTAAATCACAACTATGTATTAACTTTCAAAGGTGCTCTATGAATTGTATTTTTTTGTTTTCTACAAGACCTACGCACTGTGAAATTGTGTTTTCTATTATGTTGTATTCATGCCAAGGTCATCGCCCTTACTAGCCTCGCCTGACCTCGCTTTGGTTTGTATTATCTCGTCTTCTGCTAGCGTTTTATTTCTTCCCCACAGCCTTATTGATTGTGTACCCTGTAGACAGGTTGGTGCCTAGATAAAAATTCTTTTGATACGCAGCTCTTGCCCACAAACAAGGCCTTAGTGGCAGTTAGGTTTGTTTAAGGGTATTCTCTAGTTCACATTTTACACTAATTTTTTCCTGGGTTTTAATGATCTTTATTCATTACTCTTTAATCTACCCACAGTACCCTGTCTCTGCCACAATACTATATCAAGAGAAACCAGTAATGTGCCAATTCTTTTAAAACTAAGTTCTTGCTTACATATATATATTGTAACGCAAGAATACTCACATATAATCATACACAATTCATTTATAGTACTATAATATCGTAACTTGTCATAATTAACACATGAACCACAAACTTATCTGAAATTTCGTTCCACTAGTTAAACCACCCAACCATGAGTGAGTCGATCACATCCTCAACTCCCCCTGTGCTCCTCACCAGAGCGGAAGTTAGAAGCAGTTTTCCTGGAGATAGACCTCAAGACTCTTGTTCGGCCTCTTCTCCGGTTTAGGTTGCAGAGTTCCACTGGTTATTAGCTAGCTCTGGACTACTCTATCCTTGCAACTATTCTGATGTTCCTTTCTTTTCACTTTGCACAGAACCCCTTCTCCCTGGGATTTCGTTTTTATCCTCATAGGAGAAGGTAACTGTCAATAACTGCTTCTTCCCAACTACTCTGAAAAATCTCGAAATTATTTACCAAGCAGTTATGGAAATTTTGAATGTAATTCTTTATTCATAAAATGTAACTCGTGTTCATTAACCAGTTTAACACATTTGTTAATATCTTTTTCACTTAAAATTCAAATTTAATTTTTGTAAAAGTTTGAAATAAAAATGAGGAAATTAAGTTAAGTGTTACAATTTTCATCTCAAATTACAAATAATGTTAATTATATAACCTTATTGTATAAGTGTTAAATCTTTATTTTCTATGAATTTTATTTTAATTATAAGTTTGTTAAAATTATAATTTTACTTACTCATACTAAATATTACTCAAAACCTCTAAATTTACATAGTTAGAGAATTATGTTAAACTCTATCTAAATCTAAGATAATTATATTAAAATAATATAAAAATTAAATAATATATATATATATATATATATATATATATATATATATATATATATATATATATTACGGCTCTAGTGGTGGGGTCGAATTGGCCTTAGGCGGCAGCATAGAAGAGGCACGAAAAGGACAGCGTGGGATTGGCTAGAGGAAGGCAGTGCAGGCCAAGGTGGAACCCAAGGCATACGTTGGGTGTCAATGGATAAAAGGAAGAAGGGAAGGCTCATTTGGTATTCATTCATTCATTCAACTATTTTCTTCTTGTCATTTTGACAGAGCATGCTTGAGCTAGAGAGCCAAGTTTGCAGTGTTGTTTAGCACACGAGATCTTTAAGCGGAGATCTCAACCTCTACCTTGAGGGACTTCGAGTGCCCACTCAAGAGAGAAGTTCCACACCTTTTGAGGATAATTCCCATCAGCAACATCAAGAGGAAATGTACAGTTATGTACTGCACAGAGGAGGAGGAGACTGCGTAGGGGAGGACATAGTGAAGAGAGGATTTGGTTGTTCCGGGAAGTGAGAAGAGAGGGAGTTGCAACTGAGATTTGGTGGGGAGGCTTGGAGCTTCCTAACTGGGATTTTTGCGGAATTTTGGAGACTTCCAGCAGTAGGATTTACAAGAGGATTGATTTACCCAGCAATGTTGTGACCCAAGCCCAAGAGGGCCAATTTTCGGGGTCAAGCTTTGGGCGAACCCTTTCTGAGTTTTTCTGGGTTTATTGAGGCAAAGCCAAGATTAATTTGGCAAAAAATTTTGAGCAGATTTGAGGTGTCAAACAGAGATCCTAACTCAGCCAACAACTAGAGGAGCTAGGGGAAATTGGTCTGAAATTCTGGGGTCAACATTTGGCCAATTCCTTCGTGGGTTTCTTGAGTAGAGTCCAAGGTTAAAATCCCGGAATTTTCTGAGTAGTGTAGCAGGCCATAACGACATTTCTTCGGGAGCAACAACAATGTTTCTGGCAGATTGCAGCACAAAGCTATAGCCATACATCGTACCATCAGTGGGGGATTTTAGCATTGATTGAGAGGGATTCTCTAGCTTGCCTTGAGCAAGCCCAGGTGCCTTCATTCCAACACCTCCATTGTACTCATTTCTAGCAAATTAATAAAATGGCTCTGCAGTATTTTATGGCTTCGTTGGTGTTTTGATATCAATTTTTGTTTTGGTGTCTCCTTAATATCTTTTAGCCTGTTATTACTGTTATTTTCCCATTTGGGATAATACAATGATATCATAGCTTCGTTCTTGGCTCAGTCGTGGGGATATTTTCCTATGAACAAGGAGGGTAGGCAGTAGAGGTGGAAAATATGGGGGAGTCAAGGAGCAAAGGGGACTCAACATTTGGTAGCATCTTAAAGGCCCTAAATGATTTAGCCAAAGAACAAAAGGGAATGTTGGAAGGACTCAAGCAACAGAATAGGCATAAGAGCATCCATCATGAGTTCCTAATTAGGGAGGCTTCAGGGGTCCCACAATAGTGTGACCACCCTTTACCAGCCACTCACTCGCCAACCTTCAGTAGGCCAACTAGGATCACGATGCCTACATTCTTACCTCCAGTACCGAGTGAGAAAGGTAGGTGGAATGATCATATACCCATGGGAGATTATTTCCGAGAATGGTAACCCATGGGGGAAAACTTCAAAGCGTCTTTGTACTTCAAATATTACTACTAGCTCAGGTGGGATGAAGAAGGAAGGAGCAGTGGGGGGTCTAGCACACAAAGTTCAGAGTTGCATTGTACCAATGGGAGTACACATTTTCCCACGTATGATGGATCCACTAATTGCACGGTTCGAGATCGGGTGGAAAAGTTGGATACCTCTTTCCAGCTTGACCGAATAACAGAGGAGGAAGCCATCAAAATGGCTACCTCGCACTTGGAGGATGAGGGCACACAGGATTGTTGGGAGCTCGTAGATAAACCTAGTGTGACGCAGGACTCACCCTTGTTGGAGACTTCCTTGACCATGTTGGTTGACATCTTAGTGGAGAGAATAGAGCCTACCCCAGTAGAGCCATCCATTGAGGTGATGACCGGAGTTGTGTCCGAATTTTTGGGTGACAACCGCATGTAGCAGGTGGGTGAGGTGCTAGGAGATGTATCCACCTTTGATGAGGCACTAAGAGATACAGAGGTAGAGCAGGAGGACATTCCTTTTGTATGTCAGGATCAAGACTCTTCTTTGGATGATTCCATGTTGTCATATAAGGATGCTTCTGGGGAGCATGATCAGTCATGCAGAGTCGATGACAGTAGGTCAGCTTCATATTCCAGTGTGCATGTGGTATCAGGGGACTCTATGGGAGATATTCAGGATGATGATTCAGCTGAAAAAACTTATGGTACAACTAGAGGGCACATTGGAGCGTCAGAGTAGCCCCTTTCAGGCATACATAGATGGGGCTAGTAGCACGGTTGGGTCACATTTGGCCATTGGAGAGAGAGAGACAGAGCTACCTAGTTAGATCTCATGCGTTGACTTGGATAGCGGAATGAGACAACCTGAGTTGCACAGGGTGCAACATCTGCATGTCAGGGTTTCTCTAGGTGCAGGACTCCACGCATTCGATCCCTCTCTTGGGGTTGGATGGCGAGAGATTCTGAATTGGTACCCGGGGGAGTGGGTTATGGAGATGGTGATGCACTGAGGTGTAGCTCAGTACGAGCTTCCAAGCACTAGGGTTAACGGAAGCCTGGACTTGCATTGGGATCCAGACGTGACTACCTATCACTTCCTAGTTATGTCGATTGACTACGACCTGGAGGGTACAGTTGACCTAGCAGTTGAGTGTGCACATTCACTAGGGGAGTTTCAGCTAGCACTAGTGTCCAACCAGTTTAGGTACAAACTTCTTGAGTTGTCTTGGTACGAGGATTGTACACAGGATCACGGGATGATCAACATACTCTCGCAGGAGTTTGACAGAGGAAGGGGCATTGGTAGGCCACCAGACAGTGCCTTGTATGGAGCTGAGGATTCTTCACATTTGTGTGGGGCATGGAGGAGCAGAGCAGGATTGGCATCGCTACTGGTACCTAGGGAGATTCACCTATTGGGTCCCTCAGGGAGGATTTGGAAGGGAGATCCATTCATTGGAGAGTATGGTGATGCAATAGTGGAGGTGATGGTACCGATCGAGTACGGGCCGACGCATATGGATACAACCTTAGGCCATCACACCCTGGGATGTGTAGGAGCATCGATCATTGGGCAGTGGTCTGTGTAGAAATTATATACACTAAGCATGCATACATCCAAATTCCCCTAATCTCACAATATTTAACTTCTTGCAAAATACAGAATCATTCCACTGTTAATATTTTGCGGAAAATTAATTGCAAACATATGTGAATCATAAATAAAAACAATCGCACATAACACAGTTGTTTAACGGGAAACCCTGAAGCTGAGAACCCCAGTTATCATATATTATGTATCATGGAGATCATGTAACAATCTCATACAAAGCTTAGTACATTAAGCTCTCAGTACAATCAATCATGACACACTAATCAGAAGAAATTTGCAAATCCATGCACCGATTTCTTGCCACCTACTAGCTTGCCTCCACTGCGCAATCCCTGCTGAAGAATAGCTCTAAATGAATTCGAATTACCCTTGCCTTGACTGCGCAATCCTCATTGGCATCTCCAATGTGTGTGTGGTGAAATCAATGCATCACTATAGTCACAACAGATAGTTCATCTTGCCCTTTCACCTATCTCTCCATTGGGTCTCCACTGGGACTGCCATATACTGTAGTTAACTGTTGTATTGTTCAGTTAATTAATGAGTTATTATTTGTGAATTAATTAACTAATTAATTCACTTCACTCTCACTAGTGTATCATTCAGTTAGACTAGATACAACTAGCTCAACTGAGTTTAACTCCATTAACTGAGTTAAACTGAATAACAACTCCATGAACTAATCTTCCAACTCTGTCATAACTTTGCCACTTCAGTTCTAACTGAGTCCTCCATGCATGAACCACCAGTAAACACTAGGAATTGCGTAATTCCTTCAGCCCATTGATTTGCCAAATCTGTGCACTGAAATTAAGTGCTCCAAGAGAATAAGTTGTTGTTTATTGTCGGATTATTATTAAGAGCTAATAATAATCGACACTTCTATTTTTAGATGGACGATCTATAAATAGACTTCACCCAATATTCTAAAAAAATAGAATTTCATCTATTTTTCCAACTTGACCAACCATCCACAAATAGCATCCTGCAACTTCTGAAATATGATCACCATGTCTAAAAATAGACATAGTCTAAAAATAGACTTACATCTAAAAATAGCTTGCGGGCCCACTTAGTGAAGGTGACTGATTTTCACTAAGCTCATCATCTTGTTGAATCTCAACACTCCCTCCCAACAAGATAAGGATTATCCTTCACCCCGATCCTGCCTCTATTGTATTCGAATTTTCTCCTGCCGAGCGCCTTCGTCAGAATATTTGCATCCTGATCTTCCATAGGAATGTACTGAAGCAACATGATCTTCCGCTGCACACAATCTTTGATATGATGATACCGGATATCAATATGTTTAGATCTATCATGAAACACATGATTAATCGAGAGTTTAATGCAACTCTGATTATCACAATGTATCACTGTAGGATCTAAATGTGAATCGAACAAACCAACCAGGATCTTCCTCATCCAGATAGCCTCACATGCAGCTTGACTTGCTGCCATGTATTTTGCTTCCGCTGAACTGAGTGCCACAGATCTTTGTTTCCTGCTGTACCAAATGAATGGAGATGGAGTACGTCAAGAAATCCTCACACGATGTGCTCTTTATGCACGATGGAGTTGCACCTTGTCTGTATCAGTGAAGCCATGCAACTTCACCTCATTAAATCTGCTGTCTCCATAAACCATACTCGGATATTGCCCCGAGATATCAGGACATGCTTACTTTGCCTTCCAAAAGAGCTTGGTAGGCTTAACCATCGCTTGTGAAAGGCTGGTTCACCGCATAGCATATGTCCGGTCTTGTATTAACTAAGTACGGGGAGCGAACCCGCAGCGTCGATAAACGGTGGCATCCACTACCTCTGCGATGTAGCATCCTCTTTCCTCCAATTTCCTGGAAGAGGAGTGTCCAATAGGCTTGTAGCCTTGAATGTGAAACTTTTCAGTCATCTGGGCATACTTGCCTTGAGACCTGAACAGTTCACCTTCCAGCTGCTATATTCCAATCGAGGAAATAATGAAGGAGGGCCAAATCCTTCATCTCAAACTCTTTTGCAAGATCTACCTTTCATGAGTGTATCAACTGCTCATTACTAGTTAGTATTAGAGCATAAACATAAAGAAAAATTATTAAAAGTTTACCGTCCACTAAAATTTGGTATAGGTTTGCATTTGCCTCACTCTTGGTGAAGCCAAGTCCAATGAAATAACTGTCCATCCAAGTGTACCAAGCACGTGGTGCTTTCTTCAGCCCATATAGGGCTCTTTTGAGCCTGCACACATGTGACTCGCTGCTGAAGATCTCAAATCCTTTAGGCTACTCAATGTACACTTCTTCTTTAATGATCCCATTAAGGAATGAAGTCTTCACATCCATCTGACGAATGTGCCAATTGATCTGCGCTGAGAGAGAAAGGATGGTCCTTATGGAATAATACCATGTGACAGGTGCAAAGGTTTCTTCATAATAAATACCCTCGATCTGTGAGAAGCCTCGGTAAAAAAAGGTTGCCTTATAATTCTCGATGCTCCCTTCAGCAACTTGCTTTACCTTGTATATCCTTCTTGATCCTACAACTGATTTACCCATCGACCTTGGAACAATCTCCCAAACACTGATACCCCGACAATGGAGTCATACTCCTCCACCATGGCATCTACCCATGTGGGCTCACGCACTGCTTCTTCTTTTCAAAGAAGATGGCTCTGTCCTGAATCTACTTGCTCATAAGAGCCATGTATCAGTGAATCGATTAAGGTAATTGTCTCTGTATCTGCTTATTTGTGATGTAGGGACTCCTACATTGTGCCACATCATGCTTCAATCTCTCGACACGCGGTCAGAAACCTTGTCGATGTTTGGTTTTGCATGAGTGGACTCCTCCACTCCATGAATCTCCTCCTGTGGTTGATCCACATCTGGAGGCTCATCTTTCGGAACTAGCAGTTCCTCCACTACATGCAAGTCTAGCTCCCTCTCAAGCATCGCTCGTGCAGCACCCACAATTGTTCTGTTCTTCCTCTCCACGACCCCATTCTATTGTGGGTTATGAGGTGCTATGAGTTCTCTTCGAATTCCTTCTTTGCTACAGAAGTATTTGAATTCGCCCGAGATGTATTCACTACCATTATCACTTCGTAGAGTTTTCACTTGCTTCCCTGACTCCTTCTCCACCAATGATTTAAACTCACAAAACTTTGAGAATGTTTCGCTCTTCTTCTGCATGAAGAAGATATAGCATCTACGAGAATAGTCATCAACAAATATAACATAATACCTGTGTTTTGCTGTTGAAGCAACCGAGAAAGGTCCACACACGTCTGTGTGAATTCTCTCCAGGATCACCGAAGCACGGTTCTCCTTCTCATGAAAGGTGGTCTTCACAAACTTACCCATAGTATATCCCTTGCACTGGTTTGACTGCGCAAGAGTACCCTTGGGAAGTCCAGTAGAAATCTGCTGCAAAATCTTCAAAGCGCCATGGTGAAGATGGCCCAATCTCCTGTGCCATAATTCGCCCTCATCCTGGCTCACCACTTCTTCTGCTTTGCCCACCATTGCAACGCAACCATCTACCTCCATCTTGTAGATATTCTTAATTCGAACCCCTATCTTCTTGGTTTGACTCATTGTTTTATGTCGAAGGAAGGCTTTTCCCTCATTGAAAACAACATCATAACCCTTGTCTTCCAGCATTGCGACTGAGACCAAGTTCTTCTTCAAACCTGGAACATGCATAACTTCTTTCAACAGAAATGGTTTACCTGACTCCCTCTCAAAGGTAATGGTCCCAATGTCGGTCTCACTATATCGACCATCGTTGCCCATCTCTATATGCATTTGGAGATCGTTCTCCTCCAAGTCACTAAACAACTCCTTGTCTACCGTCATATGGAAAAACGCACCACTATCAAGATACCCATCTTTGATCCCATATAGCTTGAAACCAAGCATGCAATAAAAGAGAAATCAAGTTCAAATTGCAAGGCTAAGGCCTCTCTAGCTGTAGCTCCAACAACCTTCTTGTTCTTCTTATTCTGTGGGCAGCTAGTGGCGAAATGCCCATGTTCGTGACAGTGAAAACACTTCACCTTGGACAAATCTTGTTTCTTGCCTTTAGCTTCGGATTTTGAAGGAAATTTCTTCCCCTTCCCTTTCCTTGCTTTGGAAACCAAAGCGCAATTCTCTTCATCTTCATTCTTCGATGAAGAGCCATCCCTGGTACATCGCCTTATCTCCTCCTGCACAAGATCCGACCAAAGTCGCTCCCATCCCGGCAGTTTCTCCCGTCCATTGACAGAGTCTTCGTAGCTATGCCAACTCTTCGAAAGCCCAAGGAGAGCCAAGCTCACCAAGTCTTCATCATCAACAGTAATCCCCACACTTCCCAGTTCATCTCTACAGTGGACAAACTTTGTGAGATATTTTGGAATACTGTCGCCCTTCTCCATTTTTATTTTCTGAGCTTGTCTTTCAGCACCAACTTCCTCTGGTCGCTGCTACTTTGGAACAAATCCGTCAAAGCCTTCCACATTAAGAATGGAGTGGCATTCACGTGAAGGCTGGAAACAATATGGTCCTTCACACCTTCCAACATAATTCTTCTTGTCTTTGCTATCTTCTTTTGCCATGCATCAAGTAATGCAGCATTGCTAGATCCCGGCTTAGGAACATCGCTATCGATGAACTCCTTCAGTGCATTATCGTCCAGCGCCGCCTCCATCCTATCTTTCCAGGCTATGTAATTCGAGCTCCCATCAAGGGCATGCTCCAATCGCAACCCATTGAAAGACATTTCAATGTATACTCAACTTCTGCACCAAGAATTTTATGTAGCAATTTTGAATTGTCCACCAGCACAAACTCAACAATTCTTCACAATTGCAATATTCAAGAATTAACATTGCTCTGATACCATGTAGAAATTATATACACTAAGCATGCATACATCCAGATTCCCCTGATCTCACAATATTTAACTTGCAAAATGCAGAATCATTCCACTATTAATCTTTTGTGGAAAATTAATTGCAAACACATGTGAAGCATAAATAAAAACAATCGCACATAACATAGTCGTTTAACGAGAAACCCTGAAGCTGAAAACCCAAACTATCATATATTAAGTATCATGGAGATCATGTAACAATCTCATACAAAGCTTAGTACATCAAGCTCTCAGTACAATCAATCGTCACACACTAATCAGAAGAAATCTGCAAATCCATGCACCGATTTCTTGCCACCTACTAGCCTGCCTCCACTGCGCAATCCCTGCTGAAGAATAGCTCTGAATGAATTTGAATTACCCTTGCCTTGACTGTGCAATCCTCATTGGCATCTCCAATGTGTGTGTGGTGCAATCAATACATCACTATAGTCACAACAGATAGTCCATCTTGCCCTTTCACCTATCTTTCCACTGGGTTTCCACTGGAACTGCGATGCACTGTAGTTAACTACTGTATTGTTCAGTTGATTAATGAGTTATTATTTGTGAATTAATTAACTAATTAATTCACTCCACTCTCACTAGTGTATCATTCAGTGAGACTAGATACAACTAGTTCAACTGAGTTTAACTCCATTAACTGAGTTAAACTGAATAACAACTCCATGAACTACTCTTCCAACTCTGTGATAACTTTGCCACTTCAGTGCTAACTGAGTCCTCCATGCATGAACCACCAGTAAACCCTAGGAATTGCATAATTCCTTCAGCCCACTGATTTTCCAAATCTATGCACTGAAACTAAGTGCTCCAAGAGAATAAGTTGTTGTTTATTGTCAGATTATTATTAAGAGTTAATAATAATCGACACTTCTATTTTTAGATCAACGATCTATAAATAGACTTCGCCCAATATTCTAAAAATAGAATTTCATCTATTTTTCCAACTTGACCAACCATCCACAAATAGCATCCTGCAACTTCTGAAATATGATCACCATGTCTAAAAATAGACTTGCACCAAAAATAGCTTGCGGGCCCACTTAGTGAAGGCGACTCTTTTCACTAAGCTCATGATCTTGTTGAATCTCAACAGTCTGTAGATGGACATGGAGATGCATGGGGGTGTGTTGTAGTATGTGAACTGCGTTGTGGAGTAGGAGTGCTTCCCATCGCATTGAGTATCTGCGAGGAGTGACAGGTGCGACGACACAGGATGTACACATGATGGTACAGGACGATATAGTTGTTGTCGGGGGTATCCATTGGTGTACAGGGGCAGGTTGCAGCATACAGTGGCAGGTCGAGGAGTGCAGTGATACTTGTGGTATGCAGTGACACATGATGTAGAGCAGTGGGCTCTTGGAGCATTGCCTCCAAAGAGACATATGGACAAGAGCACTAGGTGTACCATGGGATGCAACTTACCTACGATCGATGAGGATCTTGTTGAGTATCTGAAGATCGGAGACATGGCTATGAGGGTGTTATTAGCAGATTCAAGGCAGAGAGAGTGTCATCCAGAGGATTACTCTTAAGCATTCAGGTAGACTCTTGGTCACACCCTTTGGGACATACCTACCCATCATCCTCCAGTGTTTCTTATGGTCGCAGAGTGTTTGGTTGGTGCCCCTTGACTCTCTCCATTCATGCAGCAAGGCATGGGAGGCTCACCCTAGAAAGTTGGATGAGATATCATGTGTCATGAGCCAGGAGGAGACTGTCCAGTTGAGACACTTGGTAGTTGCACGAATTGACGGGTCCAAGCTTAGGGATGGCATGGTTGATTTCCAAGGTAGCATATGTTCCACCCCTGAGCTCACATTTGAGGAACGGTGGATGGTAGACTTCATCTACAGGAGGGTACCCAGACTTCGAGCAGTATCTAGGTGTATCAGCAGGAGTTGGGATAGCAGATATCACGACGTGGTCTGGCAGGAGCAGGGCAGGTACGCATGCGGAGGAGAGACTCCTAATACTTAGGGTCCACCTAGGGGATACTGTCCAGTTGAGCCAGGAGGAGACTGTCCAGTTGAGACACTTGGTAGTTGCACGAATTGACGGGTCCAAGCTTAGGGATGGCATGGTTGATTTCCAAGGTAGCATATGTTCCACCCCTGGGCTCACATTTGAGGAACGGTGGATGGTAGACTTCATCTATAGGAGGGTACCGAGACTTAGAGCAGTATCTAGGTGTATCAGCAGGAGTT